>CM076570.1:1594386121-1594657701 GCA_034641835.2 Pinus albicaulis
ATGAGGTAAAATGAGGTGAAGGAAAGCACAAATTTGAGGCTCAACACTTGTCTCAGCCTTACTAGCTGCTAGTCTATCAGCAACATCAGCTTGTTGATTTGTTCTATTTACATTTGAAAAAATGGTCTTAACAGGAGTACTAGCTGAAGTGTTAGTACTACTAATTTCCGCACTCTATTTTTCATTGTTTGGAGTGCCTTTCTCTCTACCTTTAACAGAATTAACAGCCACTGTTTTGTCCTTTTGTTTGAAAACTTTAGGCTTGGTTGCAGTGTTGTTTTGTGGAGATTTATCGGAGGTTTTGGTGTTGGGATTTTTTTGACTGGTTTTGCTTCTAAGGTCATATTCTCTTTGAGACTCTATGATGACATTTTCCATGTCTTGATAATAATTTTCATCATCATCTCTTTTGTCATCATAAGGTGTATAGAGACCTTGTTTTCTATCATAACGGACTTCAAAGTCATCATTATCTACCCCCAGCATGTCGATATCCTCTTCCTCTGTTATCTCATATGTTTCCTCAACCTCATTTACATATTTTTGATGAAAGGGAGTAGTGATTTGTTGATCATCTTCCCTAGGTCTATTCGGAGGTTGGTTCCTTCTAAAATTCTGATTCTGGTTTTGGGTTCTGTTTTGAGGAGCAGTTTGGTTTTGACTGGCTTGTGCTCTCTCAAGGATTTTCATTTTCTTCATCACCTCCTCCATCATTCTCTCCATTTTTGAGTTGGAAGTAGACGGTGTATTTTCTTCTCTAAAAGACACTCTCTTCTCATTCTTCATTCTGGCTCTCTTCTCCATTAAGTTCACTTCCACAGCAAGAGCTCCCTTTTTCATCTCTTCAAGAGTTGCAGGATCTCTCTCCCTCAGCTGATAGGCCATATCAGTGTCAAACCCTTCAGGAAAATTGTTTAAAGCTGAGCCTTGTGGAGGTTTTAGATCTGGGGAAAGCGCATTATATACACTGTTGAATCTGGTACAATAAGCTTGTACACTTTCCCCGGTGTTTCTATGGAGGTTCTTGTAATTAGAAAGGACTTGGAGAGGATTCTTCTTTACTTCCAATGTGTAAAAAAATGTGTGATGGAAGGCTTGGAGATCATTGATACTATGGGGGGTTAAGCCTTTGAACCTGTTGGCCACCTATAAAATTTGTTCTATCAAAAGGTGGCCAAAACATTGTTCAGTCTTCAAGGAACAGTTTCATGGCAGAAAGTGTATCTCTTGAAGCTTTGGCAGATACCATATCCTGGTTTCAATCTTCATTGCTTTTCTCTTGAGAACTCAGAAATTCTGCTAAAACCCAAAGCCAAAAACTGCTGCAAAACACCTTTTTTCCCTTGCCCTTCTTCCAAAGCTAACCTCATTTTCAACCCCTTCATTTTCCATAAAGAACCTCCATTTTTTCCGTTATTTTCCCCTCCATTCTCCTTTTTCTCCAATCCCCCTTCATTAAAATTCCTTCATAAGGCTCAAGACCCCTTCTTGACCCTATCGGAACCCACCAAAACCTTTGAAAATCATGAAAAATCCTTCAAGAATCATATTTTTCATATATGGGACTTAAGCCCCTTTCGCTGAGCCCTTAACTAATTTTATTCCATACACCCGTACCCTGGAACCAAGTTCTAACCCTTTGGCGCTCATCGCAAATCGCAATCACTCTAAATTGCGATTTTATTTAAAAGTGCTCATCGCAAAAATCTGCGTTGCGATTCATCGTAAATCACATGATCTATTGTGAAATCTCTGACTACTCATCGCAAATATTTGCGATGCGATCAATCAGATCGCAAATCTGCCCATCGCACTTCCCTTGATCGTACTATCCGCCCTTCATACTTAGACCATTGAATATTTCATTCCCAATACGCTTTTTCCTTTGTAAAGTTTGAAAACCCATATTTCCGAAGTTTTAACGTGAAATTTCAAAACACATGGTGAAATATGAAAATGGGTGGACCCGCCGCTCAAACGCATCACAACCGTTCATCCCACTCGCAGATCCGACGGTGCAAAGTGCGTCTTTTCCGTGGTCCCCGCCATTCGAAAGCCGGTTGCCCAAAATCGGCAGTATCCATCGCACCACTCTTCGGGAAAAGGCGGTTTTTTCCCAATGGCCAGCGAACCATACATCGCTTAACACGCATCCCATGCACTGTTTGAAAATCGTCGTGCAATCGTCGTCCATCGCGCGTTACTTATCGGACCAGGGGTGCCGAGTGAAATTGATCTCCTCCGTCTGATATGGACCCACTGATCCAACGGTGATCGCTTGCCGAATTTGCTCGATGATTAATAAAGGTGCGCGCATGATAAACGGGCTATGGGGCGACGAAAAGTCAATCTCCGCCGTCAATCTGATTTGCGATCAACGGCTTATATTCCGTTTCCTTGATCCTTTGACCAGTCAATTGGGCATCTTGTGCTCTGTCGTTGATCTATGGGCCGATCTCATCCGACGGCCCACAATCATCCCCAGTCCCGAAATTGATTTTTAACCATTTTAACCCAAAACAAAGACTTTTTATCCATTTTTCATTGTTTTTTCAAAGGAATTGACCCCTCCATCTGACTTTCCAACCTCTGCTCCCGACTGTCGATCTCGCGCGATCGACGGTTCAAATCTGATCATTCTTCCACCTTCCTCTGACTCCATTTGATTAAATCCTAACCGTTGGATGATGCCATCCAATGGCCACGCTCTTCCACATGCCTTCCGATGTAGCGAAACCTATATAATGTAGGACTTTATAATAGTTTTTTGTTTTTGCAGGGTTTGAAGGTTTTGTCGTTATTTTCGAAAGAATGTAGAAGCAGAGGGTGACGATCCTCCAGCCTCTGATCAATCAATTAAAATCATTCACAGGGTTTAAATTTACATTTGATCAATGAATTCATGACCCATTGATGCCATTCAAACCAGTACAACCCTGCGCACCAGAAAATATAGTTAAATTGGGCACCGTCAAAGAGTATCAGTGCCGAAGACAAGATATACCAAAAACAGGAAGTTTGAAGACCAAAACACATATTTCAAGTTAATTAAAGGTGTTTTGGGAACAATGAAGACATCTGTCGAGCTGAGAAACCCTCCACCGCCATAAAAAGAGGCTAACTGAACCCTCTATAGTTCATACAGACACCTGCATCCTCATAGAGATTAAAGACCACCGAACAATTAATACAAATCAAAGAATCTTATCTCTAATTGATGGCAAAACCATCTTGAAGATGAAGAATGGTTCAGAAGCAGATATTTCGATAATTTAGCCTCAAAGAATAGAAACAAAGCTACTACAATCTGACACGAAGCGTCAAAGAACAGAAAAACCTCCCACCGAGCTTAACCTTAAGTATAAACCAATTAATGCAGATAAACACCTGCGAATTTCTTCATCGAAGCCCTCAAAGGCCGAAGAGTCATCAATCCGCATTAATTGATCCAGGAGATCTTTTCATCAAATACAACCTCCTCATTCTTCTATTAATACTTCTGTAGAAGATGAGAAAAAGGTTGGTCTTTGGACATCTGAATGTATGTAATAGTTATTCTGAAGCTACTGATGCCCTATATGCAACTTGAAGATATATAAGCTGATATGAGAAGATTGAAGTTGTAGAGACCCACCGGGCTTGCTTATTGTAACTGGTTTGAACATCAATACAAGCTGTTTATTTATGGGATTCATGATTTGTGTCAATGGTGATGTGTTTCCTCACTGTCTATTGTTATTTTCCTTAATGTTTTCACTCTGTTCACTTTCTCTGATAAAGAGCAGCAAACATAGAGCTAGGATTTACTTTCAATAGTACCTTACTCTCACTGAAAGCTTTATTTTCTATGTTTTCTTCATTTGAACGTTCCCTTTGAAGAGTATATTAATGCAGGTTAGTTTCAAAGTACTTGCCTGATCTAGATTGCTCTTTAAAATGAATGTTTTCTATGTTTTCCTTAGAGTTTATTAAAGCAGGTTAGTTTCAAAGCACTTGCCTGATCTAGATTGCTCTCTGTGATTATCATATGTGTTTCCTTATTGAATATGCTGAAAGCAGGGTAGTTTAGAAGCACTTACCTGATCTTAAGCTTTTCAAACTGTTTTTAAATGTTTCCAGACTGAAAGTACTTCAATGCAGGCTAGTTTAAAAGTACTTCCTTGATCTTAGAATACTTTTATGTTTTTCTTTAAGTACAGGTCGAAGTAAGATAGTTTAAAAGTACTTACTTGATCTCAGACTTTGCACTGTTTCTTCATTTGTTTGATTCTACACTTCACTCTATTTCATTCCATAAAATCACTTTTAAAGATCCTTTGACATAAGTAACTTTCCCCATGGATTCTGCTTGAACCTTGTTGTCCAATTAAAACCCTCCTATGACTCCATAGCCCAATGGGTTAAAGCGATCTTTACCTTTTCTGTTAGCCGAATCATTCTTCACTTGCAGACATCTTCACCCTTTCTTTTGAATTGCCTTCACCTTCACCATGTCTTCGTCCAACCAAGAAAAAACAAACACAACCCATGCTCTTCAGAACTAGCCTAATATCACAATTTTAGCTACTAAAGATCACATCTTTAAACTTATTCATAGAGAGATCCCTCTCTGGATTCAGGAGGGCTAGATCCTTGAATCCCAAAGCGGTTTGATGTTACCCCTGCAATAGGAATTTGGCCAATCTTGATAATTACAGGGTTCTAACATAATGGCGACTCCACTGGGGAATGAGTTGAGTTTTCATCTTATTTTCCTTTTATTTTCACGCAAACTTTTGAGATTAAAAGCAACCCTTTTTTCAAGCACTACCAAATAGTAAAACTTGTGTTGAATCAGTGACAATCTAGGCAGGCCCTAGGATTCTCATAAGCCTCATCTAACGTTGAAAAATTAGCTGCTTTAGCCATAAGAGTAGACTACCTTTGTCTCATAACCGTAGCTAAGTTTTGAAACAAAGTTAAGACATTCTCCAAAACCACACAACTGAAAAAAAACTCAGAAAAACCCAAAAATATTTCAGATTGGTATCTAATAAACATGGTAGTGGACTATAAAACCTTTTACCTCTGAAAAGAAGCTAAAACTTCCACTTTGCGACTCCACAATCCTGGACAAAACTTAAGACTCCACTGGGAAGAACCCTTATCATTATAATATCATTCAAATCCAATTAGAGGACTGTAGGATTAGAATTGTGAAAACAGATTACTTAACCTCTCAAAGATTGTCATACCTGGTTAAATTTTTCTTGTTTATTTGGGTTTGAAAAAAAACGGCATAGTGGCTCCTAGAAAGATTCACACTAGAGCTCATCCTGACCCTGACCCCCCTGAGATAGTTGATAATCCTCAAATATTACTTAGGAAGTCTCCTAGGATTAAAATTATCAACTATTTTCAAATCACCCTTGAGAACTAATTCAGTCCCTGAAAACATTTCAGTTCTACAACAATCACAAGTTGACTTAGTAAACCCCTTTAGAACTAGGTCTCTCGGTGATTTAGATCAGTTAGATTCTAAGTCTTCACTTTCGTCTCCTGGCACAAGTGAACATCTTGGTAGCAGAGAAACAACACCTCCTGATTTACACTTCCTTCATAACTTAGGTGTCTCTTACCCAAAATCAGCTCAGCAATCTATTCCTGGTCCATCCACATCTGCTTACCTTACATCCATTGTTCAAACCACTCCACTCCAGCCCACCTTCACTCTTATAAATCCACCTCCACCTCCAATCATGGCTGCATGGTATCCTCCCTTGGTCCTTCCTGTACCTTTGGTCAACCTTCCACAGGACTATCAGTCCAAAATTCCATTGTATGATGATAGTAGTGCTACTACTGCATCACAACATGTGGATAAGATGAATGACTACTTTGACAGAAATGAAATTGATAATGATTCTGTCAAGCTTAGACTATTTGCCCAAAGTTTGGGGGGAGAAGTAAGAAAATGGTTCAAGGTCTTAGCCCCTCATAGTATTAATGATCTGCAAGGTTTCCATCAATCATTCTTAAACAAATGGGAAGTGAGGAAGAATCCTCTCCAAGTTCTTGCTGACTACAACAATCTCCATAGGAACCCAGGGGAAAGTGTACAAGCTTATTGTACCAAATTTAACAGTGTGTATAATGCACTTTCCCCAGAACTAAAACCCCCTTAGGGATCAACTTTAAACAAATTTCTTGAAGGGTTTGACTCTGATATGACCTATTCTCTAAGAGAGAGAGATTTTGCAACTCTTGAAAATATGCAAAGGGGTGCTCTTTCTGTGGAAATCAACTTAATGGAGAAGAGAGCAAGAATGAAAGCTGAAAAGAGATTATCTTTTAGAGAGGAATCCACACCTTCCACTTCAAACTCAAAAATGGAACGAATGATGGAAGAAATGATGAAAGAAATGAGCATAATTAAGAGAGCACAAGCAAGCATAAACCAAACTGCTCCTCGGAATAGAAACCAGAACCAGAATCAAAATTTAAGAAGAAACCAACCTCCAAACAGACCCAGGGAAGATGATCAACAGATCACTCCTCCCTTTCATCAAAACTATATAAGTGAGGCAGAGGAAATAGATGAGATAACAGAGGAAAATGATGTCAACATGCTGGGGGTAGGTAATGATGGCTTTGAGATTCATTATGGAAAGAAACAAGGTCTATACACACCTTATGATGACAAAAGGGATGATGATGAAGATTGTTATCAAGATATGGAAAATGTCATGATAGAGCCTCACAGAGAATATGACCTTAGAAGCAAAGCTAGTCAACAAACTCCCAACACTAAAACCTCTAAAAAATATTCACAAAACAGCACTACAACCAAAACTAAAGCTATCAAACAAAGGGACAAAATTGTAGCTGTGAGTTCTGAAAATGGCAAAGATAAATGCACTCAAAACAGTGAAAAACAGAGTGAAGACCTTAGTAGTACTAACACTTCAGCTAGTACTCCCATCAAAACCATCCTACCAAATGTAAATAGAACAAATCAGCAAGCTGATGTTGCTGATAGACTAACAGCTAGTAAGGCTGAGACAAGTTCTTCAAAGAACCAAATTCCCTTTAGCCTAGAGCAGGAAATTTCAAAGATCAAAATCTCTGTTCGAGTTAGCTGCCCAGAATGTGTATAGAATGAAAATATTGAAGGCTTTAAACATAGAATACCATAATGACACAGTAAATTTTAACGATGACAAGCCCGAGCTCATTTTTGGTCCTAAAGTTGAAGGGAAATTTCAAGAAGGGATAATACCTCCATTTTATGTCAGTTTTAATATCCATGAAAAAATCCTACATAATGCTATGCATGATTCTGGAGCCTCGCTTAATCTTATGCCAAAAGTAATAATGGAAAGGCTAGGACTAGAAATAATCAGGCCCTACAAGGATTTATATTCCTTTGACTCAAGCAGAGTCAAATTTCTTGGCCTAATTAAGGACCTTTGTGTGAGTTTGACTCAAATCCCAGCCAAGTGCATGGTCATGGATGTTGTAGTGGCTGATTTCCCTCCTAAGTATGGCATGTTGTTGTCAAGATCCTGGGGTTCCAAGCTACAAGGTACAATGCAGATGGATGGGACATATGCCACTATCCCTGTTTTTAGCCAGCCTAGAAGACTATACAGAGAGGCACACATGAAATTCATGGTCAGTAGTTCAGAAAAGCCTGAAAATTCCCCCATATACTCTGTCCATACTGAACTGGATTCATTTATCCTTTACAATAATGAATCCACAAAAAAGTCAGTGCCAGAAAACAGCAACGCGGATAACCAGTTAGAGGCCCCTAGTCTAGAAATGATGGCAGTTCTAGATATGGAAGAAAACGAGAGAACAACTGTTGAATAGTGCACTGAAACAACAGACCAGAGTGAAAAAATTCAAGATGCCAAACAATACACTACACCTGACGCTCAACTCCATGAAAATCCTAAAGAACGAGACCCAGCACAACATTTGGTGGATCTTAGAATGAAGCAAAAAGATGAAACCGAAAATGCCCCTCTGTGGAGCATGTACTTTGATGGGTCATGCACTAGGAAAAATTTTGGTGTAGGTGTCTGGATTACTAACACTGAAAACGACCACACAGAAATTATTTCCTGCAAATTAAACTTTTAGTGTTCTAACAACATCGCCGAGTATGAGGCTCTTATCTTAGGCCTGCATCTGTTGGAAAAATTAGGAGCCAAAAGAATCAATGTCCATGGGGATTCAGAGTTAATCATCAGACAAGTCAATGGGGAGTATAATGCAAACCATCCCAGACTTAGAGCCTACCGAAACGATGTCATGGACCTTTTGAAATCTTTTGAGGAATTCAAATTAATTTTTGTTCCAAGAAAACGAAATATCACCGCCCACAATCTAGCCTTTGTAGCTAGAACATGTTTAACGCCATATGAAACCAAAGACTTCACAACTCAGATAAAATCTAGACCAGCTGTGCCGGATAATGACAAATATTGGCAGGTCATTGAGAGCGACAAACAGATAGAAGATTTTCTGCTTGGCAGCAATGAGTTTGAGTCATCTGGTTCAGATTCTAAATTCGATGAAAATTGCCTAAACAAAAAGCCCCCTGAAGAAGAAAAATCATCTGGTCCCATAAAGATCAACACATTAACTGAAAAACTTGAAACTCATACTAAAGAGTACGAGGACACAGAAAACCAAGACATCGAAGCATTAACGGCAAAAGACAAGAACATACCTAGGGGGTTGGCGCCATTAGAAGACCTGTTTGATTTTAACGACGTGGCAAAGAAACCCACAGTGGAATATACAAAGTCAGAGGTCGAAGAATGCAACATAGGCACCAAGGATCGGCCTAAAATGATTAAATTATCTAGGTCCTTGCCACCAGATATGAAAAGGAAATACATTGACTTGTTTAAAGATTTTTTCGATGTGTTTGCCTGGAGCTATGAAGATCTAAAGGCCTACGATACAGAAATCATCCAACACAAGATTCTTTTGAAAGAAAACCAAAAACCCTTTAAGCAAAAACTGCATCGAATTAATCCAATACAACTGCCTCTAGTGGAAAAAGAAATCAAGAAAATGTATGAGGCATGAATCATTGTCCCTGTGAGGTTTTCAGATTGGGTTTCTAACCTTGTAGCTATGAGGAAAAAGACAGGAGAAATCAGACTGTGCATTGATTTCAGAAACCTTAACAGAGCTTCCCTAAAGGAAAATTACCCTTTACCCAAAATGGAGCATATCCTATAGAGGGTAGTTGGTTCAAAAAGGATTTCTATGTTAGATGGTTTTTCAAGATATAACCAAGTTTTAGTACTCCCAGAAGATCAACTCAAGACAGCTTTCAGAAAACTCCTTGGCCATATTATATCAGAAAAGGGGATTAAAATAGATCCAAAAAGAGTTGAGGGAATACTACAGATTAGCCACCCAAGGAACATAAAAGAACTGTAGTCCTTTATTGGAAAGATTAACTTCTTGAGGAGGTTTATTCCCAACTTAGCGGAGCTCCTTAGAAACATGACTAATATGCTCAAAAAGAATGTAGGAGTGAAATGGACTGTAGAAGCCAAAAAATCTTTTGAATTGGTAAAACATGCACTCACCCGGGCACCAGTCTTGATCAGCCCAAACTTTTCAAAAGATTTCCTTATTTTTTCCTTTGCCTCAGAACATACAGTGGTTGCAGTCTTATTGCAGAAAAACTCAGAGGGACAGGAATAGCCTATTGCCTTTTTCAGCAAGGCTTTAAGAGATGCACCCTTGAAATATAACATAATGGAAAAACAAGCCTATGCTTTGGTAAAGTCCTTGAAGGACTTCAAGGTGTATATTCTTCATTCCCACACCATTTCTTATGTGCTTAACGTAGTGGTAAAAGACATCCTGTCTCAAGACCTAGATGGAAAAGGGGGCAAATGGATTGCTGCAATCCTAGAATATGATTTGGAGATCAAACCCACCAAACTCATTAAGGGTTAGGGCTTGGCTCAATTAATGGCTGAATCTAATGTGCAAGCCCTGGATATTAACTTGGTAGATGCCTTGGATGAACAGGAAGAATTACCTGCTCCCACTGTGGAAGAGCAGTTCCAAAACTCACCTTGGTATGCTGACATCTTGTATGTACTTACAAATCTCAATGCTCCCCCTGATTTATCAAAAACAAAGGCAAGGTTTTTAAAGTTGAAAGCTAGGAATTATTGCATTTTGAATGAATGTCTATATTGGAAAAATGCTAATGGTTTATTGCTTAAATTTTTTCCTGAAGTTGATACAAAGAAGATCAAGCATGAATTCCATGAAGGAGAGTGTGGAGGTCATCTCTACTGGAAAACCACAGCCAATAAAATATTTAGAGTTGGCTACTACTGGCCCACCCTCTTCCAAGATATCCATAAAATGATAGTTTCCTGTCACAAGTGTCAAATTTTTTAGGGCAAAAGAAAACTCCTCCCCTTACCATTACAACCTATCATTGTTGAAGCTCCTTTTCAATAATGGGGCCTAGATTTCATAGGCGAAATCCATCCTGCTTCATTTGCCCAGCATAAATGGATTCTCATAGCCACTGACTACTTCACAAAGTGGATAGAGGCCATCCCTACCAGGAATGCCACAGATTCTGTCATTATAAAATTTCTTGAAGACCATATCCTGTCTATATTTGGATGCCCTAGGAAGATTATTACTGATAACGCTGCTGCTTTTGATTCCAAAAGATGATTGATTTTTGTCACAAGTATCAGATTACACTTGGTCATTCTACTGCTGATTACCCTCAAGGTAATGGGCTAGCTGAATCATCAAATAAAATTTTGGTGACCATCATCAAGAAGCTACTTGAAGAGAATAAAAAATCATGGCATAACAAACTGGTGCATGCATTGTGGGTAGACAGGTTGACCACAAAGAAATCCATTGGAACCTCCCCTTACCAACTTGTTTATGGAGCAGATGCAGTGTTTCCTACTAGCCTAGGTGTACCAGTAATAAAATTAGTCCAAGAAATTCAGTCAGAAGAGGAAAGTATGATAAGGAGGACTAATCAAACAATACATCTCCAGCAGACAAGGGAATAAGTTTACAACAGAGCTCAAAAAGTGCAAGAGAACATAAAGAAGTTGTTTGACAAAAGAACAAAGGCTTGTGATTTCAACATTGGAGACAAGGTACTTAAATGGGATTCCAGAAGAGAGGATAAGGGTAAACATGGCAAATTTGACTGTTTATGGCAAGGTCCTTACATAGTTCAGTCCACCATTGGTCCAAATGCCTATTTTCTGCAAGAGTTAGATGGCACAGATCTGTTTGGGGGTCCTATCAATGGCAGGGTCCTTAAGCATTACTACTGCTAAGCCCAATTTTGAAATTTTCCTTTTCATTTTAAATATCATTGCTTTGTTCAGTTTCATAAAGAAAAAATACAAAAACAATAAAAGATAGAAAAAGAGGGCAGAATGAAAAAACAATAAAGGCATAGCCCCATGCCAAAAAAGAGAAATAAATCTGAAAGTGTGCAAGCTCAAATGCCACTCCTGAAAAATACACTCCTAGTTAGTCAAACAGTCTAATATTGACTAATTAGTTTCAATTTACTGCTGATAGGATAGTGAATTTGATTTTCCAAACTGTTTAATCTTGGCTTATCAGTAGATAGATTAGGATAAAAATCAAAGTTTCAAATACGCTCAAAACCTGAACCTAAGCTTCCAAGAAAACTGACTCAACTCTGTTTCAAATTCTGAGTCAAAGAAGATGCAAATCTGGTTCTAATCAACTCAAAATCTGAACCAGAGAAAAAGAAAGAACAACTCAAACAAAATTCAAAACAGAGCTGTAAGAAAGATGGAGGAACTACTTTGAAAATTCAGATCTTAAAACCCTCAGCTTTTGTTTAAATTTCTGCAAAATAATGTCTATGTGCAATTTGTTTTCTATGCCATAGATCACAGCAAGTCAAACAGTTTAATCTTGACTTGACTGTTTTTCAATTTCTATTTTAGAATTTAGAGAATGAGATCTGTTGGACAGTTTAATCCCAACAGATAAGTAGATTAGGTAGAGAATTATATGGACTCAACTGTTTAATATGAGTCCATGGAGAAATAAGGAGTAGAATTAGATTAGATTTCCTTCTTTCAAAAGAATAAAATGTTATAAAAGAGTTTGCCAATCCAAGTGCACTCTAAGAAATGAAGAAAAAATGTTAGATCAATAGGATTGGGTAGGTAGAAGTTTGTATTGATGAAAATCCATTGTTTGGTGGTTGCTAATGTGCTTTCAGAACACATCATCCAGAGAAAGAAAGTAGCCCAATTGATCAGGCACAGGTCAGCATCCCAGAGAAGAACAAATGGATGAGGCCACTGATCAGCCTACCAGAGAATGCAAGTCTGAATTCTTGACACCTTCAAGAAGGCACCATCCCCAAGTGGAGCCACTGTTGGCCACCTATAAAATTTGTTCTATCAAAAGGTGGCCAAAACATTGTTCAGTCTTCAAGGAATAGTTTCATGGCAGAAATTGTATCTCTTGAAGCCTCTGGTAGATACCATATCCTGGTTTCAATCTTCATTGCTTTTCTCTTGACAACTCAGAAATTCTGCTAAAACCCAAAGCCAAAAACTGCTGCAAAACACCTTTTTTCCCTTGCCCTTCTCCCAAAGCTAACCTCATTTTCAACCCCTTCATTTTCCATAAAGAACCTCCATTTTTTCCATTATTTTCCCCTCCATTCTTCTTTTTCTCCAATCCCCCTTCATTAAAATTCCTTTATAAGGCTCAATACCCCTTCTTGACCCTATCAGAACCCACCAAAACCTTTGAAAATCATGAAAAATCCTTCAAGAATCATATTTTTCATATATGGGACTTAAGCCCCTTTCGCTGAGCCCTTAACCCCTTTTCTTCCATACACCCGCACCCTGGAACCAAGTTCTAACCCTTTGGCGCTCATCGAAAATCGCAATCGCTCTAAATTGTGATTTTATTTAAAAGTGCTCATTGCAAAAATCTGCGTTGCGATCCATCGCAAATCGCAAATCGCATGATCTATTGTGAAAGCTCTGATTACTCATCGCAAATATTTGTGATGCGATCAATCAGATCGAAAATCCGCCCATCGCACTTCCCTTGATCGTACTATCCGCCCTCCATACTTAGACCATTAAATATTTCATTCCCAATCTGCTTTTTCCTTTGTAAAGTTTGAAAACCCATATTTTCGAAGTTTTAACGTGAAATTTCAAAACACATGGTGAAATATGAAAATGGGTGGACCCGCCGTTCAAACGCATCACATCCGTTCATCCCACTTGCAGATCCAACGATGCGGAGTGCGTCTTTTCCGTGGTCCCCGCCGTGGGAAAAAACCGCCTTTGCCCAATAGTTTAATCTTGAATTTCTAACTCTTTATGCAAAGGCGGTTTTTTCCCAACGGCCACGAATCCATACATCGCTTGACACACGTCCCATGCACTATTTGAAAATCGCCGTGCAGTCATCATCCATCATGCGTTAATTATCGGACCAGGGGTGCCCAGCGAAATTGATCTCCGCCGTCCGATCTGGACCCATTGATGCAACAGTGATCGCTTACTGAAGTTGCTCGATGATTAATAAAGGTGCGCGCATGATAAACGGGCTATGGCGCGGTGAAAAGTCAATCTCCATCATCAATCTAATTTGCGATCGACGACTTATATTCCGTTGCCCTGATCCTTTGACCAGTCAGTTGGGCATCTTGTGCTCCGCCGTTGATCTGTGGGCCGATCTCATCCTACGGCCCACGATCGTCCAGAGTCCCGAAATTTATTTTTAACCATTTTAACCGAAAACAAAGCCTTTTTATCCATTTTTCATTATTTTTTCAAAGGAATTGACCCCTCCATCTGACTTTCCAACCTCTGCTCCCGACCGTCGATCTCGCGTGATCGACGGTTCAGATCTGATCATTCTTCCACCTTCCTCTGACTCCATTTGATTAAATCCTGATCATTGGATGATGCCATCCAACGGCCACACTCTTCCACACGCCTTCCGATGCAGCAAAACCTATATAATGCAGGATTTTATAATAGTTTGTTGTTTTTCTAGGGTTTGAAGGTTTTTTCATTATTTTCGAAAGAATGAAAAAGCATAGGGTGACAATCCTCCAGCCTCTGATCAATCAATTACAATCATTCACAAGGTTTCAATTTACATTTGACCAATGAATTCATGACCCATTGATGCCATTCAACCCTGTACAGCCCTGCGCACCAGAAAATACAGTTAAATTGGGCACCGTCAAAGAGTATCGGTGCCGAAGACAAGATATACCAAAAACATGAAGTTTGAAGACCAAAACATAGATTTCAAGTTAATTAAATGTGTTTTGGGAACAACGAAGACATCTGTTGAGCTGAGAAACCCTCCACCGCCATAAAAAGAGACTAATTGAACCCTCTACAGTTCATACAGACACCTGCAGCCTCATAGAGATTAAAAACTGCCGAAAAATTAATACAAATCAAAGAATCTTATCTCTAATTGGTGGCAAAACCATCTTGAAGATGAAGAACGGTTCAGAAGCAGATATTTCGATCATTTGGCCTCAAAGAATAGAAACAAAGCAACTATTATCTGACACGAAGCATCAAAGAACAGCAAAAGCTCCCACCGAGCTTAACCTTAAGTATAAACCAATTAATGCAGATAAACACCTGCGAATTTCTTCATCGAAGCCCTCAAAGGCCGAAGAGTCATCAATCCGCATTAATTGATCTAGGAGATCTTTTCATCAAATAAAACCTCCTCATTCTTCTATAAATACTTCTGTAGAAGATGAGAAAAAGGTTGGTCTCTGGACATCTGAATGTATGTAATAGTTATTCTGAAGCTACTGATGCCCTGTATGCAACTTGAAGATAAATAAGCTGATATGAGAAGATTGAAGTTGTAGAGACCCACCGGGCTTGCTGATTGTAACTGGTTTGAACTTCAATACAAGCTGCTGATTTATGGGATTCATGATTTGTGTCAATGGTGATGTGTTTCCTCACTGTCTATTGTTATTTTTCTTAATGTTTTCACTATGTTCACTTTCTCTGATAAAGAGCAGCAAACATAGAGCTAGGATTTACTTTCAATAGTACCTTACTCTCACTGAAAGCTTTATTTTCTATGTTTTCTTCATTTGAACGTTCCCTTTGAAGAGTATATTAATTCAGGTTAGTTTCAAAGTACTTGCCTGATCTAGATTTCTCTTTAAAATGAATGTTTTCTATGTTTTCCTTAGAGTTTATTAAAGCAGGTTAGTTTCAAAGCACTTGCCTGATCTAGATTTCTCTCTGTGATTATCATATGTGTTTCCTTATTGAATATGCTGAAAGCGGGGTAGTTTAGAAGCACTTACTTGATCTTAAGCTTTTCAAACTGTTTTTAAATGTTTCCAGACTGAAATTACTTCAATGCAGGCTAGTTTAAAAGCACTTTCCTGATCTTAGAATACTTTTATGTTTTTCCTTAAGTACAGGTCGAAGCAAGATAGTTTAAAAGTACTTACTTGATCTCAGACCTTGCACTGTTTCTTCATTTGTTTGATTCTACACTTCACTCTATTTCATTCCATAAAATCACTTTTAAATATCCTTTGACATAAGTAACTTGCCCCATGGATCCTACTTGAACCCTGTTGTCCAATTAAAACCCTCCTATGACTCCATAGCCCAATGGGTTAAAGCGGTCTTTACCTTTTCTGTCAACCATATCATTCTTCACTTGCAGACATCTTCACCCTTTCTTTTGAACTACCTTCACCTTCACCATGTCTTCGTCCAACCAAGAACAAACAAACACAACCCATGCTCTTCAGAACTAGCCTAATATCACAATTTCAGCTACTAAAGATCACATATTTAAACTTATTCATAGAGAGATGCCTCTCTGGATTCAGGAGGGATAGATCCTTGAATCCCAAAGTGGTTTGATGTTACCCCTGCAGTTAGACTTTGGCCAATCTTGCTAATTACAGGGTGCTAACAGAACAATTTTCTTACTTCTTCCCCTAGACTCTGAGCAAATAATCTAAGCTGGACAGAATCATCATCAATTTCATTTCTGTCAAAGTAGTCATTCATCTTATCCACATTTTTTGATGCAATTGTAGCATTACTAGCATCATACAATGGAATTTTGGACTGATAGTCTTGTGGAAGATTGACTGATGGTACAGGAAGGACTAAGGGAGCATACCATGCTGCCATGATTTGTGGTGGGGGTGGATTCACAAGAGGTGGATTCAAAAAAGGAAAAGTGGGCTGAAGTGGAGTGTTTTGGACAGTGAATGGAGGATGAAGGGATGTGGATGGAATGGCAATAGATTTCTGAGCTGATCTTGGATGAGAGACACCTAAATTGTGAAGGAAATGTAAATAAGGAGGTGTTGTTTCCCTACTACCAAGATGTTCACTTGTTTCAGGGGATGAAAGTGAAGACTCAGAATCTAGCTGAGTTATATCATCAAATGACCTAGTTCTAAATGGATTCACTAAGTCAACTTGTGATTGTTGTAGAGCTGAAAGATTTTTAGGAACTGAATTAGCTCTCAAGGGTGATCTGAAAACAATTGATAATTTAATCCTAGGAGACTTCCTAAGGATACTTTCTGGGTTATCAACTATCTCAGGTGGATCAGGGTCAGGATAGGCTCTAGTGTGAATCTTTCTAGGAGCCACTATGTTGTGTTTTTCAAACCCAAATAAACAAGAAAAGTTCAACCAGGTATGACAGTCTTTAAGAGATTAACTAATTTGTTTACAAAAATTTTAAACCTACAGTCCTCTAACTAAGTTTGAATGTTATTACAATAATAACGGTTCTTCCCAATGGAGTCTTAAGGTCTGTTCAGGAATTGTGGAGTCGCCAAGTGGAATTTTTTAGCTCTTTTTCAAAGGTAAAAGGTTTTATGGTCCACTACCATGTTCATTGGATACCAATATGAAATAGTTT
The DNA here is from genome assembly GCA_034641835.2 of Pinus albicaulis. Taxonomy (NCBI): domain Eukaryota; kingdom Viridiplantae; phylum Streptophyta; class Pinopsida; order Pinales; family Pinaceae; genus Pinus; species Pinus albicaulis. The sequence continues at coordinate 1,594,403,105 of CM076570.1, forward strand.
TGGGTTTTTTGAGTTATTTTTCAGTTGTGTGGTTTCTAAGAATGTCCTAGCTCTGTTTCAAAACTTAGCTACGGTTATGAGACAAATACAGTCTACTCTTATGGCTAAGCCAGCTGATCTTTCAAGGTTTGATAAAATCTTACGAGAATCCTAGGTTTGACCTAGTTTTTCACTGATTCAAACAAGTTTCATCATGATTACCATTTCTTGGTAGTGCTTGAAAAGGCTGCTTTACTCACAAGGTTTTATGAAGTTTTTAAGGGAGCCTAAGAGGAAAATTCGACTCAGTCCCTAGTGGAATTACCAGAAATGTTGGCATCCTATAATTAACAAGATTGGCAAAAGTCCAACTGCAGGGAGAACATTATTTCAACCACTTGGGATTCTAGGATCTAGCCCTCCTAAATCCGGAGAAGGATCTCTCCAATAAGTGCAAAGATGGATTTGTCTTTAAGCTTTGGGTAATGATATTAGGCTAGTTATGAAGGCCGAGGGTTTTGTTTTTTTTTATGGTTGAGCATGAAAATGACTCGAGTGGAAAGTTCTACATGTAAAGAGTTTCAAAGGTGTGAAGTTGCAAGAAATCAGAACAAGCTTTGGCCAAAAAGATAGATAATTGCAGGTTTAGGTCCATTGGGCTATGGAGTCATAATAGGTTTTAATTGAAACAACAAGGGGCAAGAGTGGTCCATGGGGCAAGTCATCCATGTCTAAGGATCTCTTTAAAGTTTGATTTATGGAATGAAATGAGACAAAAAGAAGGGGAATTAAACAGATGAAGAACAAAGAGCAGCCTAAGATCAGGTATGTACTTCTAAACTAGCCTACTTTTGACATACGCTTAAGAAAGACAAAAAAGTAATCTAAGATCAGGTAAGTACTTCTAAACTAGCCTGCTTTTGATGCACTTTTAATAGAAAAACATTTCAAAACAAATGGAAACTTGAAGGCAACTATTGAAGAAGAAACTAGCGGGTCGGGCTCACCACAAATCCTCTCCTAGCTCTGCTTTACTTGGTTACTTTCAATACTAACACAAAGATAACATAGAATGGCCTAAGATCTGGTAAGTACTTTGAAACTAGCCAGCTTTTGACACATTCCAAGGGAAAAATTCAGACAGTCTTTGGGGACAAAAATAGGACCAGGGCACACCATATCTTCCTTAGTTCATCTATACTTAACATATACTGAAAATAACATTTAAGAATAACAATTAGCTTAAGGCAATAGGACGAGGGAACGCCAGCATTCCTATGCTTAGAACTGAATTAAATCATTCTTAAATAACACAAATTGGAAGAAAACATGTAGATCAAGATTTTCAGTCAGATAAGGTAACTGATATGCAGTAGGTCCTAACTCTATGCACGTTGTTCTTTATAAGAGAAGATGAACACAGTGAAAACAGAAACAAAATAACAAGTTACAATGAGAAAAACATCACCGTCGACATAGACTAGGATCCCATAAATCAGCTTGTATTGATGCTCCAAACCAGTTACAGCTTTAAGTCCAATGCTCTAGCTTAAAAATCATCTACACTTCCCAGACTAACTTATCTATCACAAGCAGAGCTTCAAGAACCAGTGAACACTATTTACAAGCAGAAGTCTCAAGCTCAAGTATATTTCAAAATTCAGCAACCAACCCATTTCTCATCTTCTCCAGTAGTATTTATAGAAGAATGAGGAGGTGAGATCTAATAAAAGATCTCCAAAGATAATTAATACAGTCTTAATGGCTTCTCGGCCTTTGGGGGGCTCAATGAAGAAGTTTACAGATGTTTCTGACTATATTAATGTTTTTCATTTAAGATCAAGCTCAGTGGGAGCTCTTATTGACTTTTGAGGCTCTATGTTATGTTAAAGTAACTCTGCTGATCTTTTGTCATTAAGTTTATTTGCATAATTCACTCTCTGACTGTGCTGAGGAAAATATCTGACCTTGATCAATAACTTCGGCCTCTTTTTGAATGCTTTGAGGCACAGGTGGTAATGTGGTAGCTGGGAGGAATCAATTTTCCTCAGATGTGGCAGTGGAGGCTTTTCTGTCTGATAAAACACTTATGGTTTTCTTTTAACTGTGTCTTAATTGGGAGGATTAGGCTTTTGATAATCAATCTTAGCAGTAATCCCCCATAGATCTATCTTCAATCTCCTGTTCTGGTATGTTTTGTCTTCGACACTGATACTCTTTGTTTGTGATTTATTTACTGTGTTTTGCTGATGTGCAATGCTTCACAGGGATCATGAGGCATCAATTCTCATGAAGTACTGACGAGACGTGGAAATTAAACCCATGGATGGCTTCCTTTTAATGAATCGAAGGTGTGGGACTCGTCATTCCCAGCCTTCAGGTTTTCTTCAGTATAATGGAAAAACCATTTTAATCACCTTTTATCAAATAATATACCCCGGACTTCAAAACTCCCGATAAAACCAAGCTGCATAAACCATGGAGAATCTGATTTCTGATACCGTGGAGAATCCGATTTCTGATTACAAAAATGCATAAACCATTTCAGGTCACAAAAGGAGCCCGCTAACGTTAGGGTGTTTGTGACCCGAAATGTTTATTAAATCCGCCCTATAAAGCTCCCCGGGTCCGTTTGGGGCCTGTTGACATCAGCCCAAATGTGACCCAAAATTTATATCAAATCCGCCCTATAACAATTTCAGGTCCATATTTCACGACTATGCGAGCAACCAAACAAGACCCGCTCCAATCAGTTGCTGCCGTGTGGGTGCCGACGTGTATGCTGACTAGGCATTGGTGACCACCAGTTCTATGGGACTGATGACTGCTGTCGTGGCCGTGGGGACGAGGGAGATTGATTGTGGGCCATCGATCTGCGTTAGATCAACAGCGGAGATGGTTTGAGAAATGTGTCGGCGGAAAACTCTTCAAACCCTGTAAAAAACCCAAAAAATTAATATAAACAAAGGGTTTTATGCGTCAGGATGGTTTTATATATACAAAGTGGATAGGTGCCCGATTGCGGGGCCTTGGTCTATATGGAATGATAATAGGCTTAGGGCTTATATAAGAGGGCCAATCGGCATCGGAGTTTTGTTTAAACACAAACAAATGCGCTCCGTGAATTTCTCCAACGCGATAAGCACTCAGGACCTTAGCACTTGGTTCTAGCGCTGGGGCACATGGAGGGGAAGTGTTTTTAGACTAAGCCCAAAGGCGGTTAAGCCTTAATACAAAAATATGTATTTTTTATGAAATTTTCAAGTTTTCAATGGGTTTTGGGGGTTTCGGCAGAGTTCAAAAATGAGTTTAAAACATGGAAAATGATTTTCATGAATGGAAGAAGGGGAATCATGAAAAATAGAGGATTCTTATGGAGGAAAAAGGGGAGAAAAATGGAGTTTATTTTTCTGAATGGAGGAGGGGAAAAAAGGTGGTTTTGCAGCAGTCTTTTCTCATGAAATCAGCAGAATTCCAGAGTGTAAAATCGGCACAGTAGGGAATATTTTGGACAGAGGCATGAGGCCTTCAAGAGTATTCAAGGGATAACACTTTTTTTCAATAAATTTTTTTCCTTGAAGGCTCCAAAAAATGATTTAGCCACCTTTTGGTATAACAAATTTCATAGGTGGCTAACAGCACCTCTGCTAGTGGCCCTGTCAAAACAGTCCCAATTAACAATCCCGATAAAAATCAGCCAGCCAAAATTGTTGAAAGAAGCATAAGCAAAAAAACAAATGTGAATATGCCAAAAACAATACTTCCTTTCAGCCTCGAAGGTGAAATTTCCAAGATCAAGATTAGCATGCCTCTAGCTAAACTGGTAACTCAGGATGTGTACAAAAATCAAGTTTTGAAAGATTTAAATATAAACATCGATATTGATACTTTAAACTGGACAGATGACAAACCAGAGTTGTTGTTTGGTCCTAGAATTGAAGGAAAATACCAAGAAGGGGCTGTCCCTCCCTTTTACGTCAGTATAAACATACATAAGAAGATCCAACATAATGTCGTGCTAGACTCTGGAGCATCACATAACCTTATGCCCAAAGTAGTAATGGAAATCCTAGGCTTAGAAATTACTAGATCATATAAAGACATGTACTCTTTTGATTCTAGAAGGGTCAAATGCTTGGGCTTAATCAAAGATCTGTGTGTTAACCTGTCACAAATTCCTGCTAGAAGCCTAGTGATGGATATAGTGGTAGTTGACATTCCCCCAAAATATGGCATGCTTTTGTCTAGATCATGGGGAGCCAAAGTTCAGGGGAGCCTTCAAATGGATATGTCCTATGCCACCATACCAATGTTTAGTCAAACCAAAATTTTATATAGGGAATCCCTCATGAAATACATAGAATCCCTCATGGAAATACATGGTTTGGTCTTTGCTTGCCTTTCTGTGCCCGACCATTGCCAAATACCACAGGATAAATAAATTTGTTCACTATAAGGCTAAAAAAGCAGGGCACCAGTGCACGATAATGAAATGAAGATTATTGGCAAGTGTTTGAAAATGATAAACACATAAATGATTTCTTGCAATCAAGGAATGAATTTTCCACAACAACCCCAAGTTCCAGCCATGAAAAAGATTACTGTAATGAGGAACAGACCCCTGAAACACAGCCCTCCATTTTTGCTAATGTAAATCAATTTGAGCACATTTGTAAAGCAGAGTTAGTTGACAACCCAGACCAAAAGGACCTCGAAGTTTTACAATGTAAGGGTGATACTATACCAAAGGGCCTTGCTCCATTAAAATAGTTGTTTGATTTCAACGACAAGGCCAAAGAACCAAAAACAGAGCCTATGGAAACTAATGTTGAGAAACATAACATATGCAGCCCCACTGAACCCAAAATGATAAAACTGGTCAGCACCCTCCTAGCCCATGTCAAACAGCAATACATAGCACTATTCAAAGAATTCATAGATGTGTTCGCATGGAACTATAAAGATCTGAAATCTTATGACACTAGCATCATCCAACATAAAATCCCTCTTAAGGAAAATCAGAAGCCTTTCAAATAGAAACTAAGAAGGATAAATCTCATTTTATTACCTTCAGTAGAGAAAGAGATCAAGAAAATGTACAACACTGGGATCATAGTTCCTCTCAGATACTCAAAATGGGTTTCCAACCTAGTATCTGTTAGGAAAAAGACAGGGGAAATTAGGTTGTGTATTGACTTTAAGAATCTAAACAGAGCCTGCTTGAAGGATAATTACCCCCTGCCAAAGATGGATCACATACTTCAAAAAGGTGGTTGGGTCTAAAATAATATCATTGCTAGATGGGTTTTCAAGTTACAATCAGGTTTTGGTACTCCCAAGTGATCGACATAAAACTGCTTTTACTACACCTTGGGGGACATTCATGTATGTCAAAATGCCATTTGGTTTGATGAATGCAGGGGCCACTTTCCAGATGGCCATGAACATAGCCTTCTCAAAAGACATAGGCTATTTTATAATCATTTACCTTGATGATATCACTGTCTTCTCCAAAATTTATGAAGAACATTTGATCCATTTAAGAAATGTTTTCGATAAATGCAGAAGGTTTGGCTTGTCTTTGAATCCCAAAAATACACTTTTTGGCCTCCAATAAGGAAAGCTTCTTGGTCACATAATCTCTGATGAAGGGATCAAAGTAGACCCTAAAAGGATTGATGGTATATTGAATATCAGCCACCTAAGAAACCTCAAAGAATTGCAATCTTTCATTGGAAAGATAAATTTTTAAGGAGGTTCATCCCCAACCTAGCTAAGCTATTAAGAAACATCACTAATATGCTTAAGAAATAAGTAGGTGTTAAATGTACAATGCAAGATAAACAATCGTTTGAACTGGTAAAACAAGCCCTCACTCAAACACTGGTTCTAATTAGTCCTGATTTCACCAAGGATTTCTATATCTTCTCTTTCACATCCAAACATACCATAGCTGCAATATTATTGCAAAAGAATAGCATGGGGCAAGAATAGCCAATATCCTTTTTTAGTAAGGTTTTGAGAGATTCTCCACTCAAATATAATATTATGGAGAATCAAGCCTTAGCGCTGGTAAAAGCATTAAAGGACTTTAGAGTGTACATTTTACATTCACATATCATTGCCTTTGTGCCACACACTGTAGTCAAAGATATCCTAAGTCAGGACCCTCATGGTAAAAGGGGAAAATGGATTGCCACTATTCTAGAATATGACTTAGAGATCAGGCCCACCAAACTCACCAAGGGGCAGGGATTAGCAAAACTCATGGCTGAGTCAAATTTCCAAGCTTTAGACATGAACGCGGTTGATGTTTTGGAATAAATAGAAGAATGCACAGCACCATTCACTAAAGAAACATTCATGAACTCTCCTTGGTATGTTGACATCATATATGTTTTGCTTTATCTGAATGCTCCTCCTTCTTTGTCAAAAACAAAAGCTAGATTTGTCAAACATAAGGCTTTAAATTATTGTATATTAGATGGAGTTTTGTATTGGAAAAATGTTGTGGGGATTTTTCTTAAATGTTTAATTGAGGTTGATGCAGGAAAAATCATGCATGAGCTACATGAGGGAGAATATGGAGTACATCTTAACTGGAATACCACAGCAAACAAGATCCTCAGGTCTGGATACTATTGGCCCACCCTTTTCCCGGACACCCATAAGTTAGTCATGTCCTTCCATAAGTGCCAGATCTTTGAGGGTAGGAGAAAACTCTTACAACTACCTTTGCAGCCTATTAGTGTTGAGGCTCCCTTTCAAAAATGGGGCTTGGACTTCATTGGGGAAATTCACCCATCATCCTCAGCCCAACACAGATGGATCCTCACAGCCATTGATTATTTTACCAAATGGATAGAGGCCATACCCTCTAGGAATGCTACTGACTCTGTCATCTTCAAATTCCTTGAAACCAACATACTATCCAGATTTGGTTGTCCTAGGAAAATAATCACAGACAATGTTGTTGCCTTCAAATCCAAGAGGATGGTAGATGTCTGCCATAAATATCAGATCACATTAGGCCACTCCAATGCCTACTACCCCCAGGGAAACGGTCTAGCAGAATCCTCCAACAAAATCCTTGCTAATATCATCAAAAAATTGTTGGAATAGAACCAGAAATCTTGGCATAGCAAGCTTGTCCATGCCTTATGGGTTGATAGATTGACTACTAAAAAGTCTATAAGTGTCACTGTCGGTTGGTTTCTGACATGGATAAAGCCCCAACCTCTAAGGGTTCCAGGTCATGAAACTCCTTCAAGGAATCAAAGTGAAAAAGAAAATTATATGCAAAGGTATCAATGAGATAGCCACATTTGTGATCGAGAAGTATATAAAAGGACAGAAGTAGTCCAAGAGGAATCAATTAATTATTTGATAAGAGGACCAAAGCAAATGCAATGACTTCCAAGTTGGAAATGTAGTTCTAAAATGGGATTCCAAAAAGGGAAGAGAAAAGGAAACATGGAGAAATTTTAAAAATCCTGGAAAGGGGCCTACATTATTCATTCCATGAGGCCACAATGCATTTTTACCGAAGCTGAATGGAGAAGGGGTGTTTGGGGTCTTGTCAATGGCGGGGATGTCAAACACTATTTACTGTGATGTTGTTCCTTGAGAAACAATTCCTTGCTGTATAAAGGAATCCATGCTCAAGACATTAAAGATTATGTCACAAACAAATGTATATCTATCTCTGTTTTTTAACCCTTCAAACATTAATTATATAATATTCAAACACTAAACCCATGCATGTTCTGCAATGCCATATTCTTCTTATGCTGAAGTGAATGAATGAAAGAAACAAGAAAGAAAAGGATTTCAATCTGATATGCTGTTCGAAACAGAATCTATCATTAAAAACCCTGAAGAAGTAAGCAATGATAAGGTTAAAATAAAGGAGCGCCCATTAAGGTTTGACTAACCCTTGAATACACATGTATCAAGAGACCTGCAACTCAAATTACTCTATTTTATTCACAGACATGAAAACATAATGAAAACTGGGAAACTGTTCAGCAAAGACAAAATGATAGAAACTTGCAAAACTTTTTCATTGATTCAGTATTCTCCAGTACAAAATTTGGCTTCAAGGTTGAAAAAACTCGGCCCCCCTTCTTCTCCCCTTATCTCTGCTTTTATAACTGCTATTTCTTCTAACTAACTATTATTATTAGTTTTAAAACTGATTCTTGGAAACTTTGGAACTAATTAAAATTACAAAATGTTTGTTTTAATATTATATATATAATATATAATATAAAACCCAAATAGAATCAAAAGTATAAAAGGATGAATGGTACATTGTGGGTCCCATCACTCATACATATTAATCGACAAAAGCCATGGTTTTTGAAAACCAATAACCACCTACGGGGGTGCTGATGGCAGTTTCTTGAGAAATGGATCGGTGATGCCGTAATACATCATGGCTGTCGATTTTGTAAATAGTGGTTTAAATCAAACCATCTGCGGGGGTAGCATCTCTCATAAAATTCATTTAATTTATTCCCCCGCAAACCGTTGGATTTGAGCGAATCTTCTTCCTCATCTTCCGATGACTCGAGGTCTTCATCATCCAGAAATCCATCCAGGGCTTCATGATCTGTTGTAGTGTAGACAGATACGAATACGCTCCCAGTTTGAGATGTGTGAGAAAGCTTGAACTCTTTCTCAAACACTAAATCCAGTCCAATCTAGTCACATTTTCCACGGGATAGTGTCCCAAGCAGAAACTCTTTCCCATCCACGTGGACATACAAAGAGACCCTTTCATTTTCCTTAGCGCCTTCTTTATCCCCAATGGTAGTCTGGGACATATGAAGGTATCTGTCATCCCTAGGTTCACATGCCAAAGCCTATCCAGACTTCACTTCAACGCTCCAAAACTCCATGAAGATGGATGAAATATCTCTTCTTCCTCCCTTAGAAAGCACGAACGGCGCCCGAATATTGCAGATCAATTACGTTCCATGGAAGAGAATAATCACGTTCGCCACAAATCAAATCCCCAAAACTGATAAAGTCTTATGTTCTTCTTGGGCAAGGCAATGGACCATCATTGCTAGCATTGTTATGCTAGCGGCATGTCCTGGGCCTACATTGAAAGTCTGCCAAAAGTGCAATATGATCAGATGACCACTCAGGAGAAGGAAGACATGTGTCTTTACGCAGGCTCTCCTCATCCAAAAGCTCTAGCAGAGACTCCACCATAAGTGAATCCGCTGTATAGAAAATATAGTCAAGAGTTCCAAGAAAATCTCTGGTACAGTTGGTGAATAAAGGTTCATTTGTTGCAAGATCCATTCTTCTTCGTTGATGATCTAAACCTTGCGCTACTCCCACCATTCTTGCAAAGGAAGAATAAGCACTAACTAGAGGTAGCTGATGACAAAGCTTGCTTGCAGGTCGTAATATACCAAGGGGATATGTTGTTAAGTCTGGATGATCTAAACTGAATGAGTTCCGGCTTCCTCCACCCATTTATCCAACAATTTTAGATATTTCATGTAAACCAACTTTAGAGAAGGGACACATTCTGTGCCGAATCCTGAATGCCCTGCAATGTAATTAAATCGCCCAATAACAAATTTCTTAGGCACAGTGTTTGAAATGCCTAAAACATTTTGTTTATCTCCTTGAACTTGTTCCACTTCTATAATTATTCCTCAGCAACCTTAAATTTCCAAAAACTTCTCCCGAATTTTTGCTGAGTAGATATTGCGCTACAACATTTGGCTCCAATTGGGGACAGCAATTTGATAGCAAAATGCTGAGAACTTGTAGATCAGTAGCCTTTATTGGGCATGGAGTCGAGTCAAACTAAATTTTCTCCCAATCTAAAATCTCTGAAGATTTCAAACTATTCTGAAACTTCTCTTCCTCTAGGATCTTTATTCTTGAACTAAAAATGATAAACTAGAAATACTGCAACTGGAAATGCTCAACTTCTGAGCTTATTTATGTACAACTCCTATATATATAAGCATGGTTGAACTTAATCAGGTGAAGTCAACCTTCCAATGGAACCAATCCAGCATCTGCTTGTCAGATTTAATACCTTCATACTGCTGAAATTTAAAAATCAAAAGAGGAATGTACCATGAAAATTTTTCATATACAAAACTTTGTACATACCCTTGGAAAAAAGCTTGTTGCTGACCCAAGAAATTTGCCGCATATTCAGCAACTGGATCATAGAAATCATGAGACAAAACTTTGGTTACCTTATTTTCTTGAACATTTTGCAGACATTTATGAACATGGCAACTTCTTTCATTGTTTGACCCTTCAATTAGGAACTGTGTGTTAGGAAGTTGACTGCCATTTCCTATAGGCGGGCATTTGGGCTGAAAATAAAAATCCACGGTTTGCTCTCCACAATGCTGATGCTCTTCATATAACATCAATTCTTGACGAAAATCTTCCTTTTCTTGCAAATCTTCCTCACTACTCACAAAATTATTACAATGATCTTCCATTCTTTCATAGTGTAGCTCAGTTGTCGCTTCGAAATTTTGGCCAAAATCTTTAGAATCATTAGATTCTTGTCTTTCAACAATACAGGAACCTTTTAATACTTTTTGGAAATCTATATTCACCTTTGAACTTACATTCTCTTGTAATGAAATTCCAATGTTTTCTTCACAAGCCCTCTTACCTTTGACAAAACTTGGTCTTTCTTCATCGCAGGAAAAATTTCTACAAGACCATACATTATCTTCGATTTCTTGTGCATAGAGAAACATCAGCTTCAGAGTGCTAGGCTTTCTCTTTTTGAGATAAAAAGCCAAGACAATAGAAAGAGCCTTCAACTAATAAACCATAGCTGCTGCTTCTGGCAGTCGAATTTCTTCTGGCATGCTGAAATAAATCTTTTGAAACCTACTATTAAACTCTGAAATTGATTCATTGCTTTGCCTTCGGATTGAATATAATTCCAAGAGGTGCTTTTCATATGACTTATTCTCACCCCAATATGTAAGAAATACATCTTGAAGATCTTGCCAGTAATTAATTGAATTTACTTCCAAACACTGAAACCATTGTCAAGCATCCTGTTTCAAAGATGAAAAAACATCCTTAAAGCTACGTCTTCATAAGTAATTTGAAATTTTTCCAGGAAGTATTCAAATTCCAAGATATGTGATTTAGCTGAAATTTTCTTCTCCTTCCCGGAGAAACTTGGCAAGGACTTGAACCCTTTTGTAGGATATTGATGGAGAATAGCAGGCAGCTTCAAGGGTTTAAAGATTTCTCTATTTTTGAACTGAGAAACATTCAATTTATTATGAGGCAAAATATTATCATCCAAAGATGATGAATCATCACCTTTATGCTCAGACCGTGACTGATTGTCTTCCGGGATTGTAATACAACAATCATCCCTCCTTTCATGTTTAGGAGATACACTTGTGTCAAGATTTATAATACAAGCAGAAGAAAAATCATCTTTTTTCAAAAATGAATTTACATTTTGGGCCTTATAATCTTCTGAGAAAATAAAGCAGGAAACAATCCTTTTAAGATAAAAGGGAAAATAAACCACTAAAATGACAGTAAAAAATAGAACCTCCTTTAAAAAACGGAAATTCTGATACATGTTTTTTCCATGATACTTTCTCATCTTCTTTCCAGGAAAATCCTTCATCTAATGAAACCTTCATCCATGGAGTCGCCAGGTGAATAATCAAAAACCAATCTTCAAATCTGAATCTTGCTCACCATCAAAAAGAAAAGATTATGAAAGATTCTACTGCAAGGTATTTGACCTCGCGTTTGGTTCTTTGAAAATGAGAATTCAGTAAAAAGTAAACACAGTCGAAGACTTCCTCCTTGCTGAACAACCAGAGGAAGAATAAAGAAAACCCAGGGAAATGAACTTCGCTTCTTCGATCCCCGGCAACGGCACCAATTAATGTTGTTCCTTGAGAAACAATTCCTTGTTGTGTAAAGGAATCCGTGCTCAAGACATTAAAGATCATGTCACAAAAAAATGTATATCTGTCTCTGTTTTTTAAACCTTCAAACATTAATTATATAATCTTCAAACACTAAACACATGCATGTTCTGCAATTCCATATTCTTCTTATGCTGAAGTGAATGAATGGAAGAAACAAGAAAGAAAAGGATTTCAATCTGATATGTTGTTCGAAACAGAATCTATCATTAAAAACCCTGAAGAAGTAAGCAATGATAAGGTTAAAATAGAGCGCCCATTAAGGTTTGATTAACCCTTGAATACACATGTATCAAGAGACCTGCAGCTCAAATTACTCTATTTTATTCACAAACATGAAAACATAATGAAAACTGGGAAACTGTTCAGCAAAGACAAAATGATAGAAACTTGCAAAACTTTTTCATTGATTCAGTATTATCCAATACAAAATTTGGCTTCAAGGTTGAAAAAACTTGGCCCCCCTTCTTCTCCCCTTATCTCTGCTTTTATAACTGCTATTTCTTCTAACTAACTGTTATGATCAGTTTTAAAACTGATTCTTGGAAACTTTGGAACTAATTAAAATTACAAAATGTTTGTTTTAATATTATATATATAATATATAATATAAAACCCAAATAGAATCGAAAGTCTAAAAGGATGAATGGTACATTGTGGGTCCCATCACTCATACATATTAATTGAAAAAAGCCATGGTTTTTGAAAACCAATAACCACCTACGGGGGTGCTGATGGTGGTTTCTTGAGAAATGGATCAGTGATGCTGTAATACATCATGGCCGTCGATTTTGTAAATAGCGGTTTAAATCAAACCATCTGCGGGGGTAGCATCTCTCATAAACTTCGTTTAATTTATTCCCCTACAAACCGTTGGATCTGATGTGTGAGAAAGCTTGAACTCTTTCTCAAACACTAAATCCAGTCCAATCTGGTCACATTTTCCACGGGACAGTGTCCCAAGCGCAAACTCTTTCCCATCCACGTGGACATACAAAGAGACCCTTTCTTTTTCCTTGAGCACCTTCTTTATCCCCAATGGCAGTCTGGGACATATGAAGGTATCTTTCATCCCCAGGTACACATGCCAAAGCCTATCCAGACTTCACTTCAACGCTCCAAAACTCCATGAAGATGGACGAAATATCTCTTCTTCCTCCCTTAGAAAGCACAAACGGCGCCCGAATATTGCAGATCGATTACATTCCACAGAAAAGAATAATCATGTTCGCCACAAATCAAATCCCCGAAACTGATAAATTCTTATGTTCTTCTTGGGCAAGGCAATGAACCATCATTGCCAGCATTGTTATGCTAGCGGCATGCCCTGGGCCTACATCGAAAGTTTGCCAAAAGTGCAATATGATCAGATGACCACTCAGGAGAAGGAAGACTTGTGTCTTTACGCAGGCTCTCCTCATCCAAAAGCTCTAGCAGAGACTCCACCATAAGTGAATCTGCTGTATAGAAAATATAGTCAAGAGTTCCAAGAAAATCTCTGGTACAGTTGGTGAATAAAGGTTCATTTTTTGCAGGATCCATTCTTTTTCGTTGATGATCTAAACCTTGCGCTACTCCCACCATTCTTGCAAAGGAAGAATAAGCACTAACTAGAGGTAGCTGATGACAAAGCTTGCTTGCAGGTCGTAATATACCAAGGGGATCTGTTGTTAAGTTTGGATGATCTAAACTTAATGAGTTCCGGCTTCCTCCACCCATTTATCCAACAATTTTAGATATTTCATGTAAACCAACTTTAGAGAAGGGACACATTCTGTGTCGAATCCTGAATGCCCTGCAATGTAATTAAATCACCCAATAACAGATTTCTTAGGCACAGTGTTTCAAATGCCTAAAACATTTTGTTTATCTCCTTGAACTTGTTCCACTTCTATAATTATTCCTCAGAAACCTTAAATTTCCAAGAACTTCTCCCAAATTTTTGCTGAGTAGATATTGCACTACAACAGGGTGTTTGGGGGTCTTGTCAATGGCAAGATGCTCAAACACTATTTCTGTCAAGAATCTTAGTTTCAGAGTTTCTTCATCCACTGTACATACCATTGCATGAGAAAAATAAAAAATACAAAAACAATACAAAAGAGAAAAGAGGGCAGATGAAAAGAATAAAGGTACAGCCCCATACCAAAAAAGAGAAAAATATCAAAGTGCACAAGCCTAAATGCCACTACTTGAAAGAGCACTGTTATTTAGTCATAAAGCCTAATCATGACTAGAGAGATTTAAATTTACTGCTGATAGGTTAGAGAAGAAGATTTTCCAAACTGTTTAATCTTGGCTTATTAGTAGAATAGAGTAGGATAGAAGAAAGAAATGGTTCAAACATGCTCAAAATCTGAACCGAAGAAAAGAAAGAAAAAGAATGGCTCTAATCAGATCAAAAATTGAGCCAAAGATACAAGGACTGGTTCTAACATGCTTAACACTTGAACCAGGTAAAGAAGAAGAGGACAACTCAAAAGGATCAAAATCAGAGCTAAAAAGGAATAGAAGGATGTTTGTAATTTTTAGATCTTAAGCCTTCACGGTTTTGTTTTAATTTTCTGCAAACAAAGGTCTATATGCAGCCTGTACATACAGCCATAGACACCATAGCAAATCAGATAGTCTAATCCTGATTTGATTGTGTTTAAATTTCTGTTTTAGAATATAGAGAATGAAAATCAGTCAAACTATTTAATATTGGCTGATAGATAGATTAGGTAGAGAAGCTTAAGAGTCCAACTGTTTAATATGGACTCTTGGAAGAAATAAGGGTAGCATTATATAGTTTTATCTTTCTGTTTTCAAAAATAATATGTAAAGGAGTTTTCCAGTTCAAGTGCACTGAAAAAGAAGAAAAAATGATAGGAAAGTAGGCTGTGTAGGTAGAATGTTTGGGATAAAATCATTTTTGCTGACACATAGTACTGATCATTTTTTAAAGCAGCATGATCAAAGAAGAAGTGGGTTGTAAAAGTACAACAAAACATAAAGGCACTGGTCTACATCCCAAAGATTTATCTCTAAATTTCTTGACACCTCCAAGGAGCTGCCATCCCCAAGTGGAGCCACTATTAGCCATCAGTAAATTTTGTTACAGCAAATGATGGCTAAATCTATTCTTAAGCCTTCAAGAATAAATCTTCATGTAAAACTACTAGTTCTTGAAGCCTTCTTGGTGTCTTTTATTTTAAAAATCATCTTCACTGCTGTTTCCACAAAGAATCTTTCAAAATCCTGTTGTTCCCAAAGAAAAATTGTTTTCTAAGGCCCCATTTACATCATTTCATTCCCCCATTTTATCTTCATAATGCCCTTCGTATCACTCTTTTTCCCCTTTACATATCCCTCATTTTCCTCTATAAAACCTCTCCTTTCCTCTCATTTATCCCCCATTCCCTTTGAAAAATCCTTTAGACCTACAAAAAATCCTTTTTATGGTTTAAAAACAACCTTTTACGCCTATCGAAACTTCTCAAAAGGCTCAAAAAACCCATTTTAGTCTTTGTTCCGACCTTTTTCAAACATAAGGCTTTAAGATCCCTTGGCTTAAGCCCCCTCCCTTTCTTCGCCATAAAACCTTGCACCCATGACCAAGGCCTTAGCCCCATCGCCATTGCACTTCGGCGCTTTTCCTTGCTTCCTTACCTTTCTTATTTTTTGCCGATTAGCAAAAGGCCGACGAGCTTTTGTCCACTTTAAAACTTAGTCGTTGATCTTCCATCTGATCCAACGATCCTCGCTACATCGCAAAACCCACATTCTTTTGTTCCCTGAACCCTTTCCTCTTGACGATTGCCAATGTGCCGATTCCATCTCCATCGTTGATCCTTCAGATCCAACGGGTCCTGTTTAAACCTCTCTTTAACTCTTTCCCTTTGTAAAAATCTTACCCTGACATAATTTCCCTGTGATGCATCTATGCCTCTCTGGGTTAATCTGGACTGTTCGTCTCCTTGATCTAACCGCTTAGGATCATCGCGAAGGCACCCGACCAAGGTTGTCCATACTCCTTGGTGCCCCTGCAATTGACCTTTTTTGACCATGGCCGATCTTAGATCCATGGCTGAGATTCATTGTGGGGGCACAACCCCAAATATTTTCCTCCGTACACCTGGTCCCCCCACGGTAACGTCACCTCCCGATCCCACCACTCAACGCCTCCGCTTCCCCTCATTTTCTCCTTTTTCTGTGTATTTTTCCCTACACAGGTTTTAACCCTTTATAACTGTAAAACAACGTTACCTGGCCTCAAGCCCTTCCGCCTATGCGACAAATCGTGCCATGTCACCCCAGTCCCACCATAGCCCCTCCGCACATCTTTCCATTTTTTCACGCTCACTTACGGCCATAGATCTGGTCCACCCTAGATCAAACGGTCTAAAAACATTTTTGCATTCATTTCAAAAATAAAGTTGATCGCTCGTTTTGAATGTGAAATGGGCGGTTTCCAGGAGCATACGTGTCAATCAGTGGCGTGTATCACGTTCGTTTGGCCCAATACCATATATCACCTCTGTCCCGCGCGAATACCACCTCCGGTATTCCCAAAACCGTCTTGCCTCTACTAGCGCCCAAATTCAAAATTTTCCTCTGTTTCTTCCTGGTTTTGTTCAGAGAACCCCTCCCTGCAATAACCCCTTCCTCCGCATCGCTCTATAACCCCTCCCCGAGCCTCTAAAGTAGTTTAAACCCTAACCCACAAGATTTATTTAATATTTTGGTTTTTTTTGTAGGTTTTTAATGGTGGATTGATGCACATGCCTCCCACAGTCAAATATCAATGGCAAAGGACCTCACGATGACGATCCTGGGATCGTAAAATGAAAAAAGGGGATTTACCATGGTGTTATGTGTTTTATCCATGCCTCATGTACACTGGTAAAATCAATAAAACCTTCCAACGCACCAAGAACACCTGCACATAGAACAGAAGGAAAGATCAGTGAAGAATAAAGATAAAGGGATTAAGCATAAAGATTAAGATCAAGGGCTTAACCCGTAAAGATTAAAGATAAAGCATAGTATTGAGATA
The DNA here is from genome assembly GCA_034641835.2 of Pinus albicaulis. NCBI lineage: Eukaryota > Viridiplantae > Streptophyta > Pinopsida > Pinales > Pinaceae > Pinus > Pinus albicaulis. The sequence goes on from CM076570.1 coordinate 1,594,420,091, forward strand.
AATGAATTAAAGTCAAAATGGTCAGTAAAAGGAAAAATCACAAGATAGCAGGCCTCGTGCACACCAGAGTGAAGCAGTTAATTCGATCAGAATGTCTGACAGCCACTATGATCAGCATTTTACCTACGAAGGAAAAAACTGGCAGTTTCTACAAATAGAGACTCTTCGACTGACAGAATTAGTTATTATGAAAGTATGGAAAAACCTCAAAGCCCACTCCTTCAATTAATTCATCCCAGAAGCCTAAACGAAACTACTACAGTCAGAAGATATCTCCCAAGGAGCACACGTTAGAATTATTACAGCCTGCCAGATATGCCTCAAAGACAGCAAGAAATACTAGAGTGGGCAAGAAGTTAATGTAATATTTATGGCACAGAATGGGAATTTGAATTCTTTTCTCCTCCATTAAGGCCATCTCTATCACCTCCCCTTCCATATTCACCTATAAATCCTACTTGAACTCCCATTGTAAGGGGTTGGCACTTGATGAATTCTGAAGTAATACATAGACCACTGTTTTGAAGAAGAATTGGTGTTTTGAAGAAGTGTGGATGTCTTTGCTTTTCTATTGATGAAAGAGGCTAGACCATTGGATCCCTGAGCCTGATTTCGGTGAAGTTTTCTCTATTCGTTAATGTTACTTCCTGTTTCTCACCTTGTTACATTATGCTTTTCCTGCAGTAGAGTAAAAAGCTTAGGCTAAGAAATGTCTCCTAGAAGCAGCTTAGGCCTATTTACTCTTCACTGCATTTATGTTTTCATCTGCTGAAGGATTTATTTATTAGTTTGACTACTTTTAAACCCTTAATCTTGTTTATTTCAAAATAGTTCAAATAGTTGGTGTCAAGGTTGAATTATATTTTGCCCTGTCTGCTTGCTGCCTCTTGAAAGCTATTTCTGAAATCATCCTTCAAATGTTATTGTCTGCAGCCTGGTAGAGAGGATTTGCTCTGTTCTTACCCTCTATTTCTTGCTGAGATAGTCATATTTGAAGGTATTTATAATTGCAGTCTTAAATTCTTGGGTGTTCCCCTTTTTATGGATGCAATTAGTTGTGTTTCTTATATGTTTTCTAACTCCTTTAAGTGAAACAATTAGAAGAAACTGAGTGTTCCTCTCCTTCTTTTTCATACTTTAAAATTCCATCTTTGTTATGTTATCTACATAAAGTGTGTTGGTAGAATTCATGGTTAGCCCTGGGTATTGAGTATTCCTTTCTGTCTAGATAGTGTTGCAAGTCCCTTTGTTGAAAGGTATACATGATTAAGGAGTCTTAACAGCCCTTAAAATTCTACTTTTCCTTCCAAATCCTTGATGTTCATCTCATCTCACCTATATAATCCCACAGATCCTTTGACCAAGCTAGATTTTCCCTTTGGTTCCCAAAATTCATAAATCAGAACTATTTAAACTTCCACATGACTTCATTGCCCAATGGCTTGTAGAACTCCACACTCTATCTATGTTGCCCAAATCATCTGTATCCAACCAACAAAACAAACAAACTCACACTTCATAACTAGCCTAAAGTAAATCCTTTATAAGCAAACAAGATATATCCTTATAAACATATTGAGAGATCCCTCTCTGAGACTAGGAGGGCTAGATCCTAGAGCTCTAAAGCTTGGCTTAGATGTTGCCTTGTCATTTGGTTTTTCAATTAGCCAAATCACAAGATACCAACAAAGTTAGAGTCATGAAATGATAACTTAGATCAATTTTCCAGTTATGGTTATTGCTTAAGGATTTCGGTCTAAGTCTAGGTTTTTTAGTAGAAAGGCTCTTGTTGGCTGTCTGCGCGTAGACATAAGTCCTCGTTGTGTGTGTACTTCGTTGGCTGTGTGTGTGAAAGGATAGGTTATATTTAAGAATAGAATGTATTATTGAATGTACTGTAACAATTGATCTCTTAATACAGAAGATTGTTTTGGTGAACTTGAATATGTTAGGCGATTAATGTGTTATTTATTTGTTAATTGCGTTAAGATCTGAATCTGTTTATTTACTTCTATTTATGGTTAATCACATATGCGTGAATGAATAAAGTATATTATTCGTGAATATAAGTTGATGAATAATTTTGATTGAAGTATATATGTTTACTGTGCATGAATACATATTGAGGCATTATGTGATAATCTGCGACGAAGTCGATCTGTTGTTCTAATAATCTATTGATGTGTGCATCTGTATATTATTTCTGATAGTTATGTCATAAGTATGTTTAGGGCCACTACATTAATTCTTCCTTAGAGTGTTGAAACCTGGTTCCAGCACCCCCCCCCCCCATACTACTTCGGGTGAGACTTTCATCTACGCAAGCAGGTCATTGCCAAAAAGGCCAGTAGTTGGAGGGTTTGTTGGTTCTGCAATAAATCCAAACCTAGTTCAGGACCCCTCAAGCCAAAAAATGGGTTTTTTGTCGGGACTAGGATGATTTTTAGAGAGAATTGATGTTACAGCATCCTACATAGAACAAATTACAAAATTGGCTTGATAAAAATATCTTTGAATTTTCGATCCAAGAGAATAGAAGTTCTAAATTATCTGTTGAAGATTAGGTTCAAAATTATATTTATACAGAAGTCCATGAGATTTTATTTGTTTGCTTTATGACTAATTTGCATGAGTGGTTGTCTCGATTGACTAAATTTAATACCTGTGAAAATCACGACGCAGTCACTCAATGTGTAGGAATTATACAAACAATATGTATTCCAATGGATTCAATCTAATCATGCAATATACTGGAGCAAGATACTGAATCCTTCTACAATTAATTTTGCGGAAATTAAACATGACTGCACAATCACACCAAGTAAGAGAAAGAAGCAAATAAATCCACAACACAGATATTTTTCCTAGGGATAGCTTGCTGCTCAAAACCCCTCTATCTCTATTGTATAATGAACTAAGGAATCATGGAACAATACAATGCACTCTTCTCACAAGAGTCTATTGCACTATCCTGATTGTCTCACACTGATCCAAACAAAATTGGTCCAATACTTAGCTAATTCTTAGCCTGTCTTAAGCATGCCTTGCTCACGCAATTCATGTGGAATGAAATCCCTATTATTTAGGAATTTCAACCTTCATTTACTTTGCAATACATCATGGGCATCCTATGGTGTATATAATTGTGCTCGAGAAATTTGCTATAAATACAATTGATAGATAGCTTCCCTTTAACCTTTGTCTCAACTGGGTCCTCATCAGAATTGACATGCATGCAGATATTAATAGTAAGTCAGCATTCACTTGATAGATCACTACATGTTAATTAAAGCTGATTTAATTCACTTGACCTCTCACTAGTGCAACAATCAGTTACAACTAGTTAGACTGACTTTAACTCACTTAATTGAGTTAACTAATTTCTCATGCATTAAACTAATACACTAACTACAACTTTGACTTTAAAACAAATAGAATCACTCTACATGCCTCACCAACCACCCTCAACTTGAATCATGAGCTAACTGAGTCTATTACACTCATTTAACTATTATGAGTGATTATGAGATAAGATTACAATTTATTGTCTAATTTATTTAAGGGATAAATAAATTTGACACACATTTCTTCTAATTTAATTAATAAATAATTACATCAAAATCCTCCATGGTAGCTATTTCTGGGTGCCATTTTCTGGATGTTGTTTCTGGATGCCAATTTCACTGTTTCTTGTTGCAAATTTCAACACTCCCTCTGTGATGCAGAATTATGATCTACGGATAAATCAAATTCCCTAAGTGTGGTGCTAGGCACTTAGAACAACAGATTGAAGACTTTGTTATCACTTTCTCTAAGAATAATTAGACACAGAAAGATAGAGGAACCGACTTGTGATCCAAGCACTTTCTATTCTCCTTCTATCGCTTTTATTGTAGCCTCCAATCCAACTTAGATCGCCAGATTGATTCCTACAAGTATAAACAGAGAACATCAAATAGATTGCAACATACAGATGCCTAGTTATCTTAATCACTTAAATCGATTAAACACGAAACATATATATCATTCAAGGGTCTATTGCATGAGAAATAGAAACATAAACAGATACATATATGGGAAAATGAATAGAAATATTTATTAAAGAGTAGAAGGGGGCAGTTACAACCAGTGATCGATTTGATGTCACTAGCTCCAGCTTCATCCCAGCCTCATCACATTCAACATCTCACTAGTAGCATATCGCTTCTTTCATTATCTCAATTGAGAATCCAACAAAATTTCTTTACCAAAATTCTTCCTTCCCTAGCACTAGGATCTGTGCTCAATTTATAGGGAAACTGATGGTAGTTTATCAATGAATGACTTTCTAATAATAGGCAAGACATGTTCCCAAGCTCAAAGGTGTTAGATGGACACTTGGATTTGAAGTTTGACACATATGGACTCTTCTAGAATGCACTGGCCATGTGGAGATTCCGTAACAATGATAATTTCACTCCCATTTGACCAACGCACCCTTGAATGTCGAGAAGTGCATTGTTGTGCCCCCTTGAATGGAGGTAGTTGCATATGCAACGCAGTTAGTCCCTTGAGAGGTAGCATTGGTGAGCTCATAAGTGATATAACATATACTTCAAACCTTTGAAATCTCACAATATAAGCCATGAATGTTTTGTTCTTCTCTTAGGGCATATAGCAACTGAAATGTAAGGGGATGATACACCCTATTTCATTGGTCCTGGGGATTATTTCCAGTTTGACTAGGTCATGGGGGATGATGCCCAAATTGACCTATAACAACTACCCCCTAAAGCATGAAGTCAAAATAATAACAATATTTTTTGAATGAGATTCTTTATGATGTGATGGGTTGGAACTGAAGTGGAGTGGTGACCTGCATCAATCTTACAATACATTGAATCATGATATTTTCATCTTGATCACGAATTATTGAGGGATGCATTCCCATGCTCAGCACATAAACTATCTAATAACATGTACATAATGCAGAAAGTCATCTACATTGGAATGTCTCCCAATACATACATGCCTACAGATATAGGCCCATGTTTGGATGACGATCTGAATGTCAGGTCACCGTACAGATGATGTGTACAAAAATCCTGAAATCGTAGCCCAAATGGTTGAAAGTAGATCTAGGGTCTTCTTATCTAGTTCACTTGATCATTCGGGTACAAGTCTAGCCATGTGAATATATGATTTGTAGTCAAACATGGTAAGACGTCGTTTGATTACCAGCCAATGATGTGAGTTGTTAACAAATGCTAGAGAACCACAATTGATGTTAATGGTTCTCAAGGTACTGCAGTACATTTCGTAAGGCGTGAATAGATTATTCAATGTTGAACACCAAAAAAACTCTTTCGGTCAAAGGTCCATAAGTGAGGATCTTGTCAATTGTAACAAGCCTCATGGTAATGAAAGATGATGTTTCTAAGTAAACTTCCTAGATGATGATTTGATGTCGACAAGAAGTCACTTTATCACGAAACGGGAGTTACTAATTTCAGAGACAAAATGTGACTTGATATAGCAATTTTCAGGGATGACTGTCATGAGAATGAACATTTATGAGTATTGTAGAAGGATGAGTATTCACTGGATGACTTCTCTTGAACATATCGGCGACACTGAGATAAGTTCGCAACATTGTTGGCGAGAAGTCAGGTCTCGCGGACAAGACCCAGGTTCAAGAGTTGTGGCCAACAAAGGGGTCCGGTGTAGTCTAGGAACACGCCGGTATTTTCACCCTGCTCTGGAGAGCAATGCATCTCACCCGAGGCGTGCCGCAACCACATGCAGAAGGGGAGGAGATCAATGGCAAGGAACAAACCCACAACTCATGAAGGACAGTGCATCGATTACATATACAGAGTTATATACACAAGATCACTTAATAAGCATTTAGACATTTGCAAATAAAATTTTAAACCAGCATAAACACATTACAAGCACATAAACATCTTATTGAGACAACAACCTTCCATTTTATTAATCTCTTGGCCAAACACATGATTACATGGCCTTCTCAACGATAGCTTACAAATCTGATACAGATGGATTTCGGAACAGAAAGGTAGAATGGAGAAGATGAGGAACCATAGGAAGGACATGCATGATTCTTCCACAATCGCTCTGTGTGTCTTTCCCTGTCTCGAGCCTCACAACCTCTTCAGCATTTCTCTCCTTTTTAGCCGGGTGACTGTTATTTATTCACCCGCTTATGTGACTATCAGTTCCTCTGTGTCTTTACTTCAGTTTCTCCCGGCTTCTCTCCTGTTATCTGCGTGTTCCACTTTCTGTCTTCTGCTGTGTGTTTCCTTCATCTACACTTGTCCCTATTCTATCTCCAGCTATCGCATGCTTCCGCGCCACCTTGATAGCTCCGCGACTCCTGGTAGTTGCGGCGTGGTCGCAGTTGCCATGTGTATTCATACCACAACTCAAAAAAGGTAAAAATTCAAAATGTCTTAGCCAAGATTTCAAAACTAAACAAAAACAAGGGCCCCAACAGGCCCCGACCACAATTCCTTGACTCGTCCCCGAGTCAATCACAAATAACAGTTTCCACTTCCATTGCCCCGCTGGCTCCCGTGCTCTGTTCTACTGTGCCTTCACCCCGTGCCCTTTCCTGTTGTGCTCCGCCAAGTGGTTGTTAAAACAAGGGCCCAAACTCCGGGACCCTGCGGAGCGCTGTATCTCTAAGCCCGGTGAAGTCCGCCACCGCTTGCTGCCATTCCTGCATAAGCAAGTCGGCCTCTTCAGAGATCCGGGTGGCGGCGGCTGCCTCTATAGTCGTCGAGACAGCCCCGAACAGCGTGGCAAGCTGGGCCTCGGCCTTGGCATCCAACTGTTGTATGGATTCAGCACAGGCTCGGATGGGCGGAGGGATTTCCTGAATGACTTGTTTAGCCGCTGCCGAGTCTGCCTTAGTCTGTTGCATTAAAATTTCAAGCTCGTCCGCCTGGGCATAGAGCTGATCTAACCATGCTGGGTCCGCGGTCTCCTGAATTTCACGGGAAATTTTTTGCAGCTGGGTAGAGATAGGCTGCGTCTTGACAGTGAGAGCGAGTGAGCACTCCTGCAGACTTCGCAGAAGGGCGTAAGCCTCGCCCGCAGTGGAATGGAGAGTCGCCTGCATACTGACTGCCTGAGTCTACTTGGCAGTCACCTGTTCTGAGTGGACAATCTGTGGATCCGGAAGGGTAGGCCGTGCGGCTAACGCCACTTGGAGTTCCTGGTTCTCTCTGCATAAATCAGTTAAAACAGTCCTGAGGTGGTGAGCCTAGATCGCTAGACTTTCCTCCGCTGTATTGGCAGGAAGTGGGGCATAATGAGCCCTTGCAACGGGCCATAAGTCAAAGAACGCCTGAGCAACAATGGTGACCTGCTCCTGTAGGTAGGTCTTCTCCCTAGTCAGTTGATTGCACTGTTCAGTAAGCGCCGTGATCTGGTTGTGCTGCTCGGTACACCGCTGCTCCAGCTCTGAGTGACTCTGTTCGGCCTTTAGGGCCGCTCGCTGAATGAGTAGGTACAGCTGTGCTGTACCCCATGGTTCTGCATTGGTCGTGCTGGGAGCGCCCTGCTCTAGCACCCGTTCCTGCGAAGGTTGGCCACTGGCCACTGATCGGTTTGAGGTCTCAGGAGGATGGACCGGCATCTGCTACTACATTGAGGTGGCCATATCGAACTCCGGCCGGTCTTGCTGCGTGGTCTGGTCCGGGGGAGGGTCAGCCGAATCAGCCCCAACATTTGTCAGCCGGGTAGATATAGTAGAGGCAGGATCCTGGGGTGTGGCCACGGGGTCAACCGGCGGTACTACGGCTTTAGTACTGGAGGTGACTTCCACCCCATGGTCGCCTCCGAAAATTTCCCGGATGAGAGGATCTGATACAGTAGCTGATGAGTTGGATGGATTGGAGGAGGTGGCAGGTGGATGGCCGATGGAGGGGGCAGTGGACGGGGTGAAAGAGGTATGGGGGAGGCGAATGTTGAGGAACTCTGACGGATCGATCAGAGGTTCCTCCGGAATCAAAGCCGTTGTGAGTGGATTGGATGGTGGATCATCGGCAGTAAGATCCACCACTGGATCTGTGACAGCAATGCGGGCCCTCTTGGGAGGAGGGGGGTCTAATGAATCAGGTTCTGGGCCCGTTTCGCCCATCGGTGTGATGATAGGCGTGGTAGAGGTGAATAGGTTGGTGGGGATGGGAGAAGTGAGAGGAGCGATATGGGAGGGAGCAAGAGACCGACCGATCTGAAATTCTGAAAATGAGGGAAATAAAGGGGCACCACTTGAAGCAACTTGGGTTACCACGTTAAGATGTCGTACCTGGGCATTAAGGTGTTTTACGATGGGGACCAGTGATTCGGGCAGGTCCTGTGTGGTCTCAGCTGCATCCTATGGAGGTCCCGCTGCAACCTGTGAGGACCCCGCTTTGCCAGTCGCGGCAGGCCGCTATGCCGACATCATCTGCTCAAAGTTATATCGGGGGATCCCGTCGCGGATGTGCTTGGTGACCCCCGGCCACACAAAGACCTCGTGGTGGAAGGTGTCATCATTCAACTGGAATCTAAGGGGCGCCATGTGGAAGGTGGCTTCCGGCACGCAAGTTGGCTGGAGGTAAGTGTGCCTGTGGCTTACCCCAAACCACACGTGCTCACTATACTCATCCAACAGGTGCTGGGGCACCCGTTGCTGGTTAGCCACCACGTCTGTCATTAACCCGTACCATGCCCGAAACGCTGCCGCGTTCACATGTTTGGTGCTGGGGTCCGAGGACACCTGCTAGGGGGTGTATTTCATCGCGAGAGGCTGGCTCGCGGTAGTCTCCGCCGACATCCGGACGGGAGGAAGGTGCCATTTCCACATGGCGAAAGCTAAAATCAAGTAACCGTAAATGAAACTGGTGGTTTTCTTGTAGTTCTCTTCGCAGGCCGCGAAGAGTTAGTTCAGCACAAAAGAGCACCAATTCAGCCTGATGCCCTGGATACAGTGCTCCGTAATGGAGATTGTATCCAAGGTGCACTCTCCCTTCGTGTAGTGCTACATCGTCTTGCTAGTGATAAGGTAGCAAGCGAACCGAATTTCTGGCTTATTGATCAAATCAATTTTGGCACCTTTGCCCCCCCGGCGAGTGCCATACTTGGTATACAGGTCTGAGTCACCCAACTTTTGGGCGCACTTGGAGGATTTCTGGCCAGCAGCGAAGACATCCGCACCATTCTGAGACAGTCGTGTAAGCCGATGAATGTCTTCGGCATGAATTGGAATTTCCTCATTGAGCCACAGGGACCCGTTCTGTATCCGACTGAGGAGGAACCGGGTACATTGCAGGGCTGGTCTCGTAGTTCCAAAAACCGAAAGAGCCTTCAAATTCATCAAGGATGACTGCTGGAGGCCCCTGAATTCTAGTCGCATCCGGCTGTTGGAGCTACTACCTAGTGTGTAGTGATGCTCCATGTAGGTCTGCCAATGGAGGTGGGGGAATTCAGCTGGGTCAGACAGATTGGCGTCCATCATCATTGCGCTATCATACTTCCCAACCAATGACTCTGTTCGTTGGATTCGGCTGTCTAACACTGGTTCAGGAACTGATAAGGGAGCCTTCGGCATCTTGGCGCGGCGCTGGTAAACTTGGAGGATTCTTCTGGAGTTTCCTTCTGGGTGCGATGCGCTTTGAGGCTGCAACTGCTCTGGAGTCGCTGCAATTTCCAAATTGAACTGGTCCGTCATTCTCGTGCTGATAGCCTTCATGCAAGTTATGTCATCCACTGGCACGAGCGGAGTTGATGAGACTCCATAACGACAATTAATTCTTGCTATCTTTCTTGCATGCGATAATCGTGTGATCAATCGCATGCCTATGTGTAATCTGACAGTTGTTGATGGCGTCATGGGGAGATGGGCGGACGCGACGGCTGAGGGAAATGCGGGTGATGGAAAATGATTACGGTATGATTACTGTCTACTTATGGTAATTTATGAAGCAAATCTGAGCGATCCTATAGACTGACAAAAGGACTGACGGAAATGACCTGGACTGACACTTGCACGGGGATGGATCCTACGCGAACGACACGCTGGACTGGCGCTGTGACACGCTGGACTAGTCCGCCCCGACCACAGTCGGTTGCGGTGAGGTACCCGCAACTGACCAGTTATTTGACAGACTACCTATGAACGGAAAAGACTCCCTACGCTCATCCCGGTTGCGGGAGAGTTATTCGACTAAGCTACTCTACGGGTTCTCTCGGTTGCGAGAGTTATTGATGAAAAGTGAAAGGGACCTACTCCTAGTAGGGTTTCAGGCGTGCACCATTCACCCACCCAGGGAGAACTGTACCGTCCAACTGTGCCAACCGAACGGCTCCTGAGTTGCGGATCTCGATGACAAAGTAGGGTCCCAACCAGTGCATTTGGAGCTTTCTTGGAAACTTTTGGAACCGGCTATCATATAAGAGAACTTTGCCGCCAACTTGGAAGGCTTTGGTTTTGATGTGGCGGTCATGCCACGCTTTCTGCCTGGCCTTCTGAACCTTCTGGTGGAATTCCGCCAGGAATCGGGCCTCGTCCAGCTCCTGTAGCTCCTGGAGGCATTCCCAGAGTGACTCCTCTTCTGAGAACTGGAGAGACGTTGCGACCAAAAGACTGGGTATAGTGAACTCGGCAGGAATCACAGCATCCCGGCCATACACCAGCTGGAATGGTGTCTGGTTGGTCAAAAGTTTCACCGTGGTTCGGTAGGCCCATAATGCCGCTGGGAGACGCTCGCCCCAATCGTCGCGCTGAGCATTGCAAATTTTAGTCAAGCCCTTTTCGAGAATCTTGTTGAATGCTTCCACAGTACCATTGGCCTGCAGGTGGTATGGGCTGCTTTTATGATGCTGAATCATAAATGTGTCTAGTAGTGACTTGACCGTGGCATTAATGAAATGCGTACCCTGATCGATGGTCAAACTCCGTGGGCAGCCAAACCGGCTGATGACGTGTTCAAAAATGAACCGGGCAGCGGTCTCTACCGAGCAGTCACGTACCGCTGCTACCTCAGCCCACCGGGTGAGGTAATCCATGGCGGTAATGATGTACTGGGCCTTGGAGTGTCTGGCGACCGAGGCGATGGGACCTACGAAATCAACAGCCCACTTTTCAAACGGCCTCAACACATGCACTGGGTGTAGCGGAAGCTCGTCCCAATGCGAAGTTCGTCCCGTCCGCTGGCAAACATCGCAGTGCTTCACATAGGCCTTACAGTCAGCATGTACCGTCAGCCACCATAGGCCAGCTTTTAGCACCTTCCTTGCGGTGGGTTTCGCACCCACATGGCCTCCCGCAACACCACTGTGACATTCCCACATCACCGCTTCCCGTTCGTGATCAAGAACGCATCTGCGCAACACCTCATCAAGGCCCAGTTTGTATAGCTGCCCCGTGATCAATTGGTAATCGGCCGCCCGGACAACCAGGTGGCGTTTCTGGAGCGGGGTGTAATCCTGGGGGCATTGTCCCGTGGTCAGATAAGTGGCAATGTCAGCCAGGTAATCTGGTACTGCTTCGACTCGGAAGAGGTTGGCATCCGGCTGATCGTCCAACGAGCCTTCATTCTCTCTCGTCTCCAACCTAGATAAATGATCGGGACCAACATTCAACCTACCAGGCTTGACAATCACCTCAAACGTGAATTCCTGGAAAAGTAGTAGCCAGCGACAGATCCTTCCTTCCAACACATGCTTATTCACTAGATACTTCAATGCAGAATGGTTCGTGAAGAATGTGAATTTTCCGCCCAGAAGATAGTGGCGGAACTTCTGGAGGGAGTACACCATCGCCAATACCTCCCGCTCGGTCGTGGTCTAATTCTTCTCCGCATTCGATAACCGACGGCTGGCGAAGTATACGGGGTGGTCAACTATCTTCTCCCCGGGTTGCGGCAATACTGCCTCGAGTGCAATACCGGACGCATCAATATGCACATGGAACTGCTTTTCCCAGTCAGGATGCACAAGTATGGGTGCCGTTGCCAACTTCTCCTTCAATGTGTCAAGTGCCTTCCTGCACTCCGCCGTCCACTGAAACACTTCTGACTTTCGCAACAGTTTCTCCAAAGGGGCCGTAATTTTTGCATAGTTGCGAATAAACCGTCTGTAGTATCCTGTGTGCCCAAGCAGTGCCCGCAACTGCTTCATGGTCTCGTGGGCCTCCATGTGGACGATGACCGCGACCTTGGCGTGATCAATGCAGACCCCTTGCTTGCACACCTCGTGGCCCAAGAGTGTGTCGAATGGAACTGCAAAAATACATTTCTTCAAGTTCAAGTAAATCTACAGCTGACGACACCGGTCAAACATAATACGCAACAGGGAGGCATGTTTCTTCAACAGGCTGTAGACGGTCCAGTCATCCATGTAGACCTCCAGGAACTTGTGAATGTACTCCCGGAAAGTAGCAATGACAATCCGGGAAAACACAGACGGTGCGTTCTTCAGACCAAACGGCATAACGTGGTATGCGAATGATCCCCACTCAGTGGTGAATGTCGTCTTTGCTTTGTCTTCCTCGGCAATGCACACCTGATGGTAACCCGAAAACCCATCAGTGAATGAATAAGCTTCGTTTCCCGCAACATGGTCTAGGACTTCATCACTGAAAGGAGTGGGAAACGGGTCGTGGATGCAGGCATTGTTCAGGCTCCGGTAATCTACACAGACATGGATCTCCGCTTTGTCCTTCTTGTTCTGGATGACAATGGGACTCACCCACTCTGCTTCTTCTACTGGAAAGATGAGACCTGCAGCCAGCATCTTGTCGATCTCCATCTTGACCTTTTCTTTGATATGCGGGTTCAACCGGTAGGGTCAGTGCTTCATCGGCCTGGCCCCCGGTTTCAGTGCAATGCGCATTTCGCCCAGGTCCCCCTTGATCCCCTTCAGGTCCGTAACTGAAGACGGGAACAAATCTTCGTATTCCCGGAGGAGGCTGAAAATTTCTTTTGTTGTTTCCTCGTCCCAATAATCTCCCACCGTTGCGAGCTTGGGTCTCTCGTCTGTTCCAATGTTCAGCTTCTTTGTCTTTAGGGGCTGTAAATGGACTCCTTCAGTCATCGGCTCTTCACTGATGCTCCGCTCGCCTTCCCTTTCGTCAAAATAGAGATGCCTGAGGTCCTCCAGACTATCGTCATCCGGATCGCTGTCAATCCGGTGGCAAACCAACTCACGCCTGACCTCAGGTCGTGACACCACCGGGCCCCCATCAGGCTCGAGATGGCAGAAAAACAAGACCTCCTTGACTGCCTGTAGGGCCTGAGACTCCTGCGCCGTCTCCCCTTCGAAAAATAAGCACCGCATGAACTTGTCCGCGATTACCTGCCAAGAGCAAGTTCTCTGTTTTCGCTCTTCCTCCAGGTACCAGGCCTGGGGAATTGTACCTAGGGAGTGGATAAACCTGTGGACCCACAACTCCTCAGGGTACCCGTTGCTACGCCACTGTTCCTCACAGGTCCACAAATGGTGTCGCGGGTCGGAAGTTCCCTGATACTTAAGCGTACTGCAAGGTCCTTCGTCCTCTTTAAAGCGTGCCCGCAGAGCATCCTCCATGCACTCCCATCGCAACAGAGTGTTGCGGTGATTTTTCCACCACCATGCCGACGTTGACTACAAGGCCACATCCAAAAGTGGCATCCGGCTTTCAGCTGGGACCATGTCTTCCACCTTGGTAATAAAAGTATTGACTGCCCGCATGTTTGACAAGGTGGGATATCCGCGGATCTCAGTCCCTACCCATCGGACTTGGGCAATGGAGGCACATCTCCGTGTGGTGGTCTCATACCCCCCTTACTGCCAGTCTTCCCAAGCGAGTTCGGATCCGAGCTCTGAGCTCTGCACACTCCGCCAACTGACAGAGCCAGTCACAGTCAGGTTAATATAATCACCCCGCTTTCTTGCGGTTATCTAATAAAGGTGGTCCATCATCTGAGCATCCTCTTGATTGTCCACCGTTTCCGTATATCGCGGGCCCTGATACGGGTCGAGAGGATGGGTGACCCGTACCTCCCCATCCTCAAAGATCATCAGCTCCTTCTTAAGGTCGGTGATGGCATAATTCTTAAAAGCCCAATCAATGTCGAGTAAGGCAGGATAGGGATCCTTGTCGCCCATGATATCAATAACCTCAAAATCGGTGTATGTCTTCACCCCCGCAACGTCGACCTCGACACCCTCGAGCCGGCCGATTGGCAGAATGCAGTACTGGTTCGCCATCCTGAGTTGGATTGGTGAGTAGGCTAGCCGTGGCCTTCCAAGAGCCTCCCATGTCTTTCGTGGCAGAATGTTGACATCGGACCCCAAGTCCAACATGGTGTCGCTGATTTGGAACCCTGCGACCTGCGTGTTAAGCCAGAATTCTTTGCCTGTTCGTTGCTTGTTCTGCTTGACGCGCTGCACGTATTGAGGGCCAGCGTCCGCCGGATCTCTAAGTTCTGTGCGCCCCTGCAGTGCTCCGTCCAAAGCATGCTTGAGCTGCTGTTGTAGCGCAGCGTTTTCACCAATCCTAAGGAATAGCCGGAGTGAATCCTCGACCACAGTACCTGCGATGTTCTGCGCACCAGATTCCGGCAGCATGGGCTCCTCCAAACCTCCCTCATTCCGCAACTGGGCGAACGCCTCAACTGCCTCCTGGAAAAACTTCTTCTGGACTTCGGGCCTGATCAACTTCTTCGGGGATGCCGGCCGAACCACTCGTGCGGGCTCCTACCCGTGGGCATCCTCTCCAGTCTTCTTTCCGCCCCTCGTCACGATCGTGACGTTATGCATGTCTGGGGTTGTGGTTCCTCGCGGCTTTGAGTTTATCAGATTCGCTCCCCTTTGCCTTGCCCGTTCTTCCCACTTCTTGATGAGCTCCGGACAGTCCTCTGTAGCGTGGGTGTTTACCCGGCACTGGGAACACCAGGTCGCCACAGAAGGGGGCATTCTCGAGCCACGTGACCCTCCTGGTCACAGTTGTAACATTTTACTGGACCGCGTCCGCCTGTGCGGCCTCCCCGCATGCCTCCAGCTCTTCCCCTCGTAGCCTCGTTCACCCAGTAGGAGGGACGATCCAGTCGATCCACAAGTGCATCAAGCGCCATGCACTGCTCAGTGTTGTGAGTCGTGGACACGCAAAATTCACAGTACACATTATTCGGGACCGTGGAGTATTTCTGTAATATCGGGCACATCCGAGGAGGATGCCCCAGCGTCCGGCAAATATCGCAGTACTCTGTGGTGGAGGAACCCGGTTGCGGTGGGAACCCCGCGTAAGTCTGTTGCGGCTGGTATACTCCCTGCAGGTTTATTCCCGTGCCGCCACCAGGCGATGGACCCCCCTGAATAGTTGCGACCGAGGGTCCTGCCCTTGCGTCGTGCAACCGAGGACACTCGGTTGCGACGTGGCCCTCGACCAGGCAATGAGTACACCAAACATTCAGTCGCGCTAGTCTCACTGGCTGAAGCTCCTTGAGCTTTTCAGTCAAGCTTGAAATATGGTGTTGCAACCCTATCAAAGAAGGATCTTGTGGGGCCGTCCCCCCCCCCGATATTCCTGGGGGTAGCCCGCCATGGCTTCAATCTTCATGACCTGCTCCAAAGCGTCCTGCAGATTGTCAATCTTCTGCTGGGTGAGAGGGGTTCGTGTCAAGGGGAGTAGAGCCTTGATGAACCAGTCCCTCTGGTGGTTTGGATCGATCGGGTAGCTAAGTTTCCCGATCGCGTCCTTGAATCGCCGCATCAACTCCCACGCGGTCTCACCTTCCTTCTGCTTAATTTCCCACAGCTCTGACAGGCCCTGCTGGTCTTTCTGGGGAAGCTTGAATTCGCGGACAAAATCCCGCTTCACGTCCGCAATTACGGGGTTAGGATGAGCCTTGGACCACTTGATAAACCATCGCAGAGCCCTCTCTCTGAGCGTGGTTTGGAATTCTATTAACTTCCCTGCATCTGGCGTCTGGCGAGCCCTCCAGATGGCTTCGCACAGGTACCAGTGTTGCTCTACATCATCATTGCCCCGGCCAGAGAACTCTGGATACCGGGTGAAAGATCCAGCCATGTGTACTTGTGGAGAATTGACCAGGATAAAGCCTCCAGGTCTTGGTTGCGTAACGGTCCCACTAGTAAAAATACCACTACTAGTAACGCTGCGGTTACTAGACGTTACTGACGCTGATGAACTATTGTATGACTGACTCAATGCTTGTAACTGAATAAAAATATTACTTAAAGGTTGATACAGTACCAGGGGAAGGTCGGGATCCTGGCCATGCAGAAAGTGAGAAGTAGGGCTGCCTGGAGGGGTGGGTGCCGCCTGATCTTGAAACATCCGCTGCATCACGCCGTGCCATTCGTCATCGGAACTCTCTTCGGGCTGCATCTTTCCGTTGTCTTCGCTAGTCACAATCTCTCTTTCTCGCGTCGTTGGGCTCCCATGCACCCACTGCACTTCCACCGCTGTCCCGTCTTCTTCCCAGGTATCCAAACCCATAGTTCTTGTCCTCTGAGGTGCCTCCTTCTGATTTTTCCTCTCGATCTCTCTTCTCTTCAAATCTCGCATTACCCTTCTTCGCCACCTATCAGCGATCTGTGCCCACCGATGTGTGCGTCGCTCCCGCAACTTTCATGCGGCCTCAACATCCATTCCCCACTCCCCACTTTCACATTCTACACAGCATCGGTTCCCTCAACCCTTCCCCCAGCACGGGAGGTTTACGCTTCCATACTCGTTTTGTGGAATTCAATCAACCCTTTGTCCACCATCAGAGCTTTGACCCACAGCGGAATCTCCTTCAACAGCTTCCCTCTTAGCCCTGAGTGGAAAACAGCCTCGGCTTTCGAGAAGGATTGATAGCACTCAGCAGCAAACTCCATAGTTTATCCTTCCAACGTGGTCCTTACCCAGAAATCCATCGCACGGGTTAGTTCAGTGTCTACCCGATGCAGTGCCACCAGATCTTCGTGCGCCCACCTGCGGTTTATCTTCCGCAAGCCTTCTTGGGGCACTGTCGCGCGTAACCTTCGCAACCAATTGTAAAGGTCTGTAGGGAACCTTCCCCAGAAAATTTTGTACGTATCACTGGCTGAGTCAGAGAAAAGAACAAGCTCCTTGATCACCGCCTCCTTTTTCTTGGTCAACTCTGCTTGCTGAGCAATGAACTGGTCAAGATGATCATCCCACCATTGCCGTATCGCTCCTTCAAAAATCCTCGATACCATGATCTAGATCCCCTCAGAACATGCAGGTCCCGGCAACGGAACCATTTGTTGGCGAGAAGTCAGGTCTCGCGGACAAGACCCAGGTTCAAGAGTTGTGGCCAACAAAGGGGTCCGGTGTAGTCTAGGAACACGCCGGCATTTTCACCCTGCTCTGGGGAGCAGTGCGTCTCACCCGAGGCATGCCGCAACCACATGCAGAAGGGGATGAGATCAATGGCAAGGAACAAACCCGCAACCCATGAAGGACAGTGCATCGATTACATATACAGAGTTATATACGCAAGATCACTTAATAAGCATTCAGACATTTGCAAATAAAATTTTAAACCAGCATAAACACATTACAGGCACATAAACATCTTATCGAAATGACCTTCCGACATATTATTAATCTCTTATGCACACATGATTACACATGGCCTTCTCAACGATAGCTTACAAACGATAGATGGATTTAGGAGCAGAAAGGTAGGCCAGAGAAGATGAGGAACCATAGGAAGGACATGCATGATTCTTCCACAATCGCTCTGTGCATCTTTCCCTGTCTCAAGCCTCACAACCTCTTCAGCATTTCTCTCCTTTTCAGCCTGGTGACTGTTATTTATTCACCCACTTATGTGACTATCAGTTCCTCTGTGTCTTTACTTCAGTTTCTCCCGGCTTCTCTCCTGTTATCTGCGTGTTCCACTTTCTATCTTCTTCTGTGTGTTTCCTTCATATGCACTTGTCCCTGTTCTATCTCCAGCTATCGCATGCTTCCACGCCACCTTGATAGCTCCGCGACTCTTGGTAGTTGTGGTGCGGTCGCGCTTGCCATGTGTATTCATACCGCAACTCAAAAAAGGTCAAAATTCAAAATGTCTTAGCCAAGATTTCAAAACTAAACAAAAACAAGGGCCCCAACAAGCATTGACCCAAAACTGAAGTGAAGGTATGATGAACCATAGGTATGAATGAATCGTCAAGAAGATTACCCAACCCAAACAGTCACGATGATGGAGTGAAGTGTCATGTCCAAGAGTGGCCTGCTACCATAAAAATTTTGTTCACTTTCCCAAATTTTCCCAGGTCATTTATCGACTAGTACCTCTTTATTTTTTAACAATCTTGAGGAGGATAACATGTGCTTGATCTATAATTTACCCCTTCGGGTGAATAATGTATCGCTATCTAATAATTTAATGATTCTAGTGATGTAATATTTTATGTTTTAACCAGCCTAACAATAATGACAACCCGGTCCTTTTTCATATTTAGAGAGTTTGAAAAAGAGGACAGAAGAAAACTCCATAATTACTTTTTCGTAAAGTTGTCGTTCAGATCTGAAAAAGTGTAAAATGATATCTGAGGGAACCTCCTAGCCATGTTCGACTAAGGTTTTTCTTTTTCGTAAATAATCTATCTCAGTCTGGAAAAGGGTTAAACATATACTGAGTAGATATCAATTCATTTACTTTTACAAGCTCGAAAAGACAAGTTCTCAGCAATATTTTCACATTATCAGAGTCAAAAAAGTGCTAAAAGAAGACTCCAGGGGTTCCTTTTTTGTTGTTATCAAAGCTCAAAAAAGAGATAAAAGTGTGCTTCAAGTCCTTTTTAATTTTTATCAAAGCTCTAAAAATAAGTATAATAGTATGCTTTGTGGTCAAATCATTCTCGAAATAAATTTGCACAACTAATTTGCTAATCAATTGCAAACCTATTTAGAACAACATCAAATGGATTAAAAATACCTATTTCATGATAAAAATGGAATAAAATCATACTCACAACAATAAATATGATTTTCAAATAATCAAATGACTAATTATAAGAGTTTTTACTATTCATTTTTACCATTTAAAAGTTACCATTTGCATTATTGAGCTTTGAACCTGTTTTTTCCCCCGAAATTTAGCTGTTGATTATGATCGATTCTGTAGATGAGTTTTCTCGCCGTTTGATCCAGGTTGGTGCCATAAACCTCCTCTTTCTTTCAGTAGTCTTTTTATTTCATTTCATTGTAATTTTTTAGGAATTTGGGCCCCTTAGGATAAATATATTTTCAAAAGAGGGAAACGCACCCTTGGATGTCGAAACCTACATTGGAATGCACCTAAAATGAAGGTTAGGTGCATATGCAACTCATTGTCTCTTGTCCAAGGTTGTGTTGGGCGTAATTCACATTTTTTATTCTTGCAGTGTGCCCAAATTTTGCCTAGTTTTTTGCATGAAATGGGTCCTAATGAGTCTTATTGTTGTAATTTAGGGATTCAACGGAAAAAAATGACAATTACTTGGATGGAAAGAGAGCATGAAGAAAAAAACATGATTTTCCTTAATGATCCAGGTACTGTAAGAGCCCTCAGAGACTGTGGGTTATTGAAGTACTTCCATTTATCAGGTATGAGGAAACATATGGAACTATTGGAGTTCCTTGTTCGTGCATGGGATCTGACAATTGAGGCATTTCATATTGGGAACAAAGTGGTCCCAATTTTAGTGGAGGATATCTATTTTTTGACAGTCTTGTCGAGGAGAGGCCTACCCATTTCTCTCTCAGGGTCTGCTCTGAGAGGAGAGATGGTGAGAGACTATATATTGCAGTATTGCAATCCAGGGGCAGAGCCCAGCAAGCATGGGAAAATAAACATCTGCGTTGTTCGTGATTTTCCATCTAGAAACATATTATTCACAATCACAAAGCTTGCTGGTACCGCTACACTCCATGTAGTGAACAAATCTTATATGCAGTATGCGTTAGAGTGCATGGAACCAACATTTTCAATTCTGTTGAAGCCGTACTTTCTGAAATGAAAGAATAACTGAGCAAGGAAAAGGGAGGAAGGAAGAAAAATTTTAACTATGGTTCAATCCTCATTTCTTTTGCATTAGAGCGAATTCCACTGATGAAAATATGGGTAGAACTGATGGCTAGACATGCTGGTCAATCATCCATCGTGTTCTCGACTACATTCTTCACCTGGTTCTGGGGACATATTATTTCCATCGATGACTATGCATATGCAGGTGTTGACTTTCGAGGAGATCCAGCCTTAGCTTTACCAAAAGGTGCTCAATGGGGTGCAATCGGTAAGAATGTTTTGACCATATTTTTTTATTTTTCTAAGGTTTATACATGTTTTTGTATTTTAATGTTTTCCCAAGACTAAACTAAAGTTTTTATGTAATGAAGATGTGGGTCAAGTTCAACTAGTGGGAGAGCTAGAGCATGGAGCAGATGAGCCAGCAGAGAGGGTTGTCGAGAGAGCAGTCCTTCAAGATTTAGATATGGCTGAGACTCTTGCTGAGCTTCAGCAGCACATACAGGGGTTGACCTTCAGGATTCCAGATTGCCGTTGCTAGAGTCCTATAATTTATAGTATCACATGGTGACTGAGATTTGTTTATGTTTTTTATTGAAAATAATATTCCATGGCTATCATTTATTTTCAGAGAAAGAAAGGGAACTCCTGACTGTAAAGAGATTCAAAGGAATCAATCTACTTTTCTGTTCAGTAGAAGGAAGGAAGTGTTGCTGATAAGGTGTCATGGCAATCAAACTTCATTTCTGCCCTCATTCCATTTCATTCACCCTCTTTTCCCCCTCATTTCCTCCATATTCTGAAATGCTTTGAATCCCATTCAAACCCCAAAACCCACATGCATAACCTTTGGGACTTATTTCTCTAAAAACCCTTTTATATTATAGTTCGAAATTCCATGGTTATAGCTCCACCCACCCACTAGTAGCCATATCATTTTCTCACTTAAACTTGCCTTATTCATAGCTCCGCCCCCACATTCAGTCGCTTGATACATATATATGTCACATAAATCACAATAAACACCCCACTTACTTTATATCCTAAGTCTAAAACCTCTACCTCTCTTCGCACGCACATCATAAGATTCAAAGGATAAGCACCGAAGGGTAAATGCTATAGTCACTGAAGTTCGATCTACAGGACTGGACGGACCCACATTATCCTCGTATACACCTCGAATGATTTTGAAACCCTTCATATCATGGTTCAGGCAGATTTTTCCATTTATTAACTAAAATCACTTGTCCGCTTGGAAAATTTTATGTTGGGGTCTGATTCCCAATTGCAATCGCAAATTGCAGTGTTTAAAGGATGGGCGCGGGAGGTAAAGGTTAAATTTAGTGAAGTGCGATATGCAATGCCACAATGGGACCTGATCACAATCGCAAATCACAAAACTTAAAAGATAAGATGCGAAGGTAAAATTATAAAACCGCGAAGTGCGATATGCAATACAACGATGGGGCCCAATCGCAAATTGCAAGTTTTAATAAATAACTGCGGGAGATAAATGTTATAATTGCTGGAGTGCAATATGCGATGCGGTGGGACCAGATCACAAATCGTAAATTGCAAAATTTAAAGGATAAGTACGAAGGGTAAATGTTAAGTCTTGTGTTGTGCGAAGTGTGCAGATGCGATGCGGCTCCAAGACGAAGTTTATAATATTTCAAGTTCAGCTAAATGGTTTTTTATGCTATTTCGTTTGAAAAATGGGGAAACACAGCCAGAAGGGCTCGTGTAGCAAATAAATGCTAGAGGTCAAGTCAGGAAAAATCTTGGCGGCAAAGAAGATTATGTTGTAACTACAAGAGAAAAGGGTACACATGTAGAAGTGTTACCATATAACAGCAGAGACTGAAAAGGAAAAAATACACATCAACACCAACATCAATAAATGAAAGTAGCCAGCACTGCACATATTTGATTACCCAACGCATTTTTTTCTGTAAAACAAAGCCAAATGTCAGAGCCTCCATTGGTTGCCTCTTCAAAACCATCACAGCCAACTCCAAAGCTTACTGTTTGATCTTCCGAGGAGCCATTGAAGCATTTAGATCTACGAAGAGTTTCCCAGAATTAATTCCAGAGGAGGTTGTTGTCACTGATGTCTAAATCAGGTCTTGCATGGCCACACTTGCCTAATTTCAGTTTGTTTTAATTAATGAATTTTACCAAAGTAGATTAGGGAAACCGACTTAGTTGTTAGTTAAATACTGCTATAATTTTCATTATCAAGGGTTGGAAGTTGGAAAATTGGACCTTGCTGAAGCTTCCATTGTAAGAAGTATTGGAACTCTGTAACAATTTGATATGGGCATCAATAAATAAGAGACCGTTCACAGGATTCTTGAGCTATGTTAATGGTGATGTTCTTTCCTCTGTATTAATTTTTTTCCTCTGTCTTTTCATGTTGTGCATCAATTTAACTGATTTCAAAACAGAACATTTAGATTAAGATTTTATAAGAGAGCACCTTAGTTGTGTCTGTGTTAGTTATCTTAATGTTTTCCTTTGAGACCCAAATGCAAGATTCAGAGACGGTTTGCTCTGCAATTAAGTTGAACCCTAATCTCCTTCTCCCATATCATATTCACACTGCTATTAAGATCCAGTCTGCATAGTTAGCTTTCCCTATGAATGCCCTTGAAAATTTGATGCACATTTTATCCTTTATGACTCCATAGCCCAATGGAGCCCAATGGACTAAGTCACACCACTCCATCTGTCCAACCACCCAATCAATCAAAACAAACAACCCCCATCACTATAACTAGCCTAATATCAGCACTTATAATCACCAAGTTAAATCATAAAAAAACAAAGAGAGCCCTCTCTGAGTCTAGGAAGGCTAGGTACTGGACTCTAAAGCAGTTTGATGTTGTCCTCTGTCATTTTTTCTTGCCAATATTACAAATTATGGGGTGATAACATAATGGCAACCATACTAGGGACTGAGTTATTGAAAACGCTTAGTGTTTCTTTAGGACTTAGAAACCCTAGTCAAAATTAGATGATTCAAGTATTTTTCAAGATTGGTATATGGTTGTTGATGGTGGACAATAGCCAGCTGCAAGAAAATTAAAAGCATCGACCTGGCGACTCCAATTCAAACTAGTTCCATTCAAAGACTCCACTGGAGGAAGGACCTGAAACATGACCAATCAGCCTAGAAGGAGAAAGTATTTAAACCCAAATTGGATTCAAGATATTATTTTTTTTATCCGTAACTATATTCTATCCTAGTTTAAGCCTGATTAAGAGTACATTGCTGAGGTTTACATTGATCATTGGAAGTTTGATGAGCGTCAAGAAGCTAAGCCCCAAATTGTAGACCATGTACATACTTTTACACCTGTGCATATCCCTAATGTACTTGTAGAAAAACCAGTGGCACATGAGCCCTGTACTTCATCTCTTACTCTTACAAAAGCTCCAAATGGTTATAAGCCTCCTGCTTTATTGCCTATACCTGTAAAAGTCCCAGACAGATAGAAGCCTCTGGTTTTTCCCCCTATCCTACATGACCTCCCTGCAAATTTTATCAACAATCTACCCAGATTTGATGGAGAAAATGAAAAGATCACTGTTGAAAAGAACATTCAAAATATTGAGGATTTCCTTGATCTGTTTGAGGTGGGAGAGGATGATGTGCATATTATAATGTTTTCCCTATCATTGCAAGGAAAAGTTAAAAGTTGGTTTAAAAATATTCCAGCTGCAAGCACTAGCAACTTTCATCAATTCACTCAAGTTTTCCTGGATAGATGGGTGGTCCTAGAAAAAAATTTTCTCATCATAGAAGAGTACAACCATTTAAAAAGACAACCTGGGGAGACAATACAACATTTTTCATCCATATTCAATATGGTATACCATGCAATACCTGCTAAGATAAAGCCACCCCCAGGATGGGCTCTCTTGCACTACCCTAATGCCTTTGATTCAGAGATGGCATTCCAGTTAAGAGAAAGGGAGCCTACAACCCTGGAAGAAATGAAAAATGTGGCAATTGATGTGTGATCAAGAGATCATGTCCATAGTTCAAAAATGCTCAAAAATAAAAGTGCTCAAAAGTGTTTGCAACCTGAGCGACCGGAAAGGTCTCGTCACTACGATTCTAGTGCCATGAATGGTTCACAAAACAGAGATCATTTGCAGAAGTTATTAAGGTTTGAAAAAGCCCAGTAAACTCCAAAAAATGACATTTTGACCCATTTTTGACTTTGTCTAAATTCTTCAAAAAAATATATATTTAGAAAAATAATTTTACTATATGGTTTTTGAGGGGCTATCAATGGGTGCCACGTGGCCTGCCCAGAGGCTGCCACGTGGCCCCAAGCCAGGGTTGAAAGCATATGGAAAAATTTTGTTGGAGTCCAAGGGTTTTGAAACCCGGACCTCACCTCTGTGGACAGGAGCACCCAACCATCTCGGCTACACTGTGTCACCTAACATTCATGGGCATCAATTTTAGTTTAAATTTTATTGAACTTTCCACGGGCAGCAAAAGGGGCCAGCCCCGCTTCATAAAACATACCGCTCGTGACCAAGAGTTATATACCGGCAATTACGTAACAACGTTAACCGTGTGATCTTGAAGGAGCATGTGCCCAGCAAGCAAAGACCACAATCAAACATTTAATTCAGATTTTGGCTTGTCCACGTTTATGGAACCATACCTCAACTTCAGGTTCTGTTTGATAAATGCGGAGTTTACAACGTCGGTTAAAGAAACTATTAGCCGACGGTTACGGCAGTCTTTAATGTGACCACTTCACACCTCAAATTTAATGCCAAGTAAACCGATGGAAGATTTGGAGGAGCGCACCCAGATTTGGGGCATTTCATTAAATTAACTTCAGTTAAATCAGGTCCTCCACATTTAGTGGAGTTTTTTAAGGGACATTGGGAAAATTCTTGTTTTGGCCATAACTTCTTGGATTTTCGACCAATTTTGATGCATGGATGGTCAATTTTTGGTATTCTCAACATTTTGAACACATTGGAACAATTTTCAGAGCCATTAGAGGTAATATTGTGTAGGTTTAGGATGGTGCGATGGCACCTAGGGTTTCTTCAGCATCAAGCTTCCATGCCGCCGCCCTACCCTCGCTCAGCCATGATCGTTCGCGCATAAGTGGACTGTAGGTTTCTTCCACCGTCACTGAACCCCGTTGATTCCTTGGCCCTCTGGGCGCTCTTTTCCCTCTCTTCCCTCTAGATAAAAGCGAAGCTAAGAATCGGCCCTCTGCAGCTGCGTTCTGTAAAAGCCGCCCCCTTCAGGCAGAAGATGCAAGGATTAAGCACGGATCTGCAGAAAATACTCCTTCTTCTCCTCAAGCTGCGGCTCTTGGGAAGAAATGCCATGTGCAGAAAGGCTGCTCAACCCTTTTCGAACCACTTCTGCCTTCCCAGAATCGTCGATACTCTGACTTTCATACTCATAAATCTTTGAGCTATCAGGATCTGTTTGGAGGGCACACCTGGGAGTCCTTATGGGCGGAAAAAAATCACCATCTTTATGGCCATTGGACTCTCCCCACAAATTCTCACCAGCCCCAGCTGCAAGTTTAGGAGAAGGTGGAGAACCAGAGTACCAGCTCCCTCTCGTTTCAAATATGCAGAGGCAAGCAGCAGTCTGATCACTCTGCCTCATTTCAGATCCAGATCTTTCTCCTTTCTCGCAAAACTATGCTACAATGGGTGGTCTCTTCAGATCTTGTGCAGGACCTCAAGCAAATCCTGGAATATAGGCTGGGGATTCCCTATGCATCACAGCGACTCCTCCACGAAGGTAAACAACTTGAGGATATTTATCCACTCTCTTCTTACAGTATTAAAAGAAATGCATCCATCATTTTCACCCTTCGCTTGAGAGGGGGAGCTGTTGGACAGTCGTCTACAGCTGCGGCATTTTCATACAAAGATGTTTTCCATGCTCAGATACCCAAGAAAACAGCTCCACCAGCTCAGGCTCCCAAGCCTTTTTTGGTGGAAAAACTGGAGGAAACCCCCTCCATTGAAATAATGCATCCAACACTGGATGAGCAAATTCAAAAGTATGTTGAGCATGCCATTATTTGCAGATTTAATGGACTATGGCCATGCACGGCAGACCTCTACCAATGGATTCACTCTAACTAGACCAAAAATTGCAAGGTTCTATTCTGCTCAAAGGGCTTCTTCATTGTAGTGTTTGATTTCAGTGAGGACTACCAAAAAGCATTAACTGAAGGCCCATGGTTATGGGGCTCAACAGGTTTATTCCTCACTCCCTGGTTCCCAAATTTCAATCCTTCTTCAGCAGTTATCACCAAGCTCCCCATCTGGGTCAGACTTCCTAATCTCCCGATGCATCTATGGCACTTCGCTGTATTCCAAGGGATAGGTAATACTCTAGGCCACTTTCTTGCCACAGACACCTCTAGAGGGGAAAAGGGCATATACACCTTCGCCAGAATCTGTGTAGAAATAGACATGATAAAAGGTCTACCTGATCAGATTAATCTCAAAATTGGAGACTTCCATTGGAATCAAACCCTGGATTACGAGAACACAGCCTTCCGCTACCGACATTGCCATCATACAGGGCACCTTCAGAGCTCTTTTCCATTGATGTCTGCCCAAAAGAAGAAATCCAATCTTAAGCCGAAATCCAAAAGCTGGAAACCTCATGATCCTCCTCCCATGGATGATATTGATTCCAGCTCGGATGAAGAGGAAGGGGATGCAGAAGGAATGGACGCAAAGCCGTCACAGGATCGCCATTGGCAAGTCCCAAGGAATCTAATATTCCACCAAACTCTCAGAAAAGAACTCATGAGTCCTCTCCCTCAGATTCAGACAAGGAGACCTCTCCGTCAGCCCAGCTCAGTCTACAAGTCATGCCAGCTCCACAGCATCATCTTGGCTGGGTCCAAGTTGGTAAAACGAAAGGAAAAAAATGCAGAATAGTTGATTCTACCCACGTTGGGTAGAATCCCTTGTTCTTCACTTGTTTCTCTATTTTTCTTGTTACTTTTTGCTTAGCACTGCTCTCTTCATGGTTTCTCTTAGGGGCCGAGGTGGATAGTTTATCCTTTCCAGCTTCCCGTTTTCTTGCTTCTCTTGGTTGTAACTTCATATTGTACCATACGTTCTCTTAATAGAATTAGTTTTACCGAGAAAAAAAAAATATTGTGTAGGTTTAACTTCAGGAAAGGTCAAGGAGCCACTAGGGCCACTAGGGTGTTTTCAGTGCATTGGGCATCCATTGTTTTTTTTCTACAAATGAATAGTCATTCCTGACTAATTCAAGAATTATGAAGTTTTTTTTATAGAGAGCACAACCATTTGAGGTTGTTATTCACATGTACTTACCATTTTTGAGCAATAAGATATGAGGGACATGCCATTGGGAGCTGGACCAACAGATGTAGCCCAGGAAGGGTGAACTGCTTTACCAAATTTGCTAAGTATTGTTACATGTGATGTTTAATTCTCTATTATTTACTATTGTATAGTGTTTTTATAAGAAATTTACATGCTTTAACCTCACACAAAAATCTGTTTAACAAAGTTAAAACCATTTGTTTCACCTGCAAACTTCGAAGAACCTTATGCACCCATGTTAATTACTGTTTGGATACTTATCACAGAAAAAAATAATACATTACATTCAGATCAAGTTGGTATAAGAGCTTAGGTTGAGAATTAGGCTAAGCTAGAGTATTTTCTCTATTTAAAATTTGTGCAAAAGGATTTGTTTAAAAGTTTGCATAACAACTCTTGCAAGTTGTGCAGAGTCATCTTGGGGTAGCATTTGTTGTGAGTTTTCTTGCTTACTAGGCTGAAGCTTAAGAGAGGAGAAGGTCAATTGGTGAAGACTATAAGTAATCATCATCCAAGGAGGGAAAGAGTGCCATTATCTCCACCTTCAATTTCACCTCAAAGAGAAGCAGAAGAATCCATAAGCATGACTTCAAGAGAAGGGGAAATCCATGAAGAAGTCAATCCCAAAGAGGAAGAAAGAGTATTTAGAAAAGCATTCCTTGACTTGACTGAAATGGTGAGAGTTCTTTATCAAGAAATAAATGAGAGACTTGAAGGAGAAGGGTCCAAACTTCACAAGGAAGGAGAAGGGTCATGAGGAGGCCATAATGATGAGGATAAATACAAGAATGGTCATTAGGGGAATTTTGAGGTCTAAAATGGGACTCCTAAGAAAAATGTACAAGAAAAATAAACTTTATAACAACCAATAGGATTCAAGATGATGATGTCAACCATGGGGGATGATTCACCATTTTTTAAATAAAAAGGTAAAAATATTAAAAAATAATAAAATAATAAACTACTTTTTCAACTCGTATTTTCAACTTATCTCCCAAAGTTTTTACTCAAATTTCGAGTGGGAGTACTCATTGGATGTGAAATTTAATTCCTCATCCAAGGAGTACCCATGTTGCATACTTTCGATGGGTCCTACTACACGAAAAATGAGAAATACATGAAAAACGTGATTGTAATCACGTTTTTTTATGTATTTCTCATTTTTCATGTTGTAGGACCCATCGAAAGTATGCAACATGGGTACTCCTTGGATGAGGAACTAAATTTCACATCCAACAAGTACTCCCGCTCGAAATTTGAGTAAAAACTTTGGGAGATAAGTTGAAAATATGAGTTGAAAAAGTAGTTTTTTCATTTTTCCCTCTAAAATTTGATGATGTCATCAAATCTTATTTGATTATTTCCACTATTATTATATAATTTCCTTAGGAGGCCCATTTTAGACCTCAAAATTCCCCTAATGAATGGAGGAAATGGAGACAGTGGAAAGTCGCCATCATCACCCTCATCTTCATCTTCATCAACCTCTACATCATCTTGAGTACATCATTCTCAAAAAGTCAAGAACACGGGTAAAGTCCTTTTCTTAAACTTGATGTTAAGTTTTAATTGTCAATGTTTGATGGTGAAGTTAATGCAAAAAAGCTAGATAATTAGATTAGGCAATTAGAGGTCTATTTGAGAATTCAAAATTTTCATGATGATGACACAAAAATCCAACTAGCTTCATTGAGAATGGAAGGTGCAGCACTTGTTTGGTTGGAAGCCAAGACAAAGGAGGAGATCAAAAAATATGGTAAGATTATCTTATCATGGTGTGATTTCATTTCTTCAATAAAACAACAATTTTATCCATTATCTCACATGCAGAAATCCATAATGGACTGGAAAAATTTTAAACAATTGAAAGGACAAAATCTTCAAGTTTATACCCAAGAATTTAGAAGAAGAGCTCTTTTACTAGGAATATATTTGCATAGCCAAGAAACTTTACTCAAGTATATAGGAGGTTTACATACTTACCTAAGACATACCATTCTCATGTTTAACCCTACAAGCCTAGATTAGGTTTGTGATCAAGCCACACATTTAGAGGCAAGGGGAAAAAAAAACTTAGATGGGAATGAGGAAAGTGAGTTAGAAGGAAAATGGAAGAAAAGGAGAAATGCAAATTCTAGAAAAGAGAAGGGAAATTTTTTCTGCAAACACTATTCTAAAACAAGCCATGATGAGGACCATTTTTGGAAACTTCATCCAGAGTTGAAACCAGAAAGTTTTAAAACCAAATGTAAAGCCAAGGAGAAAGGCAAGATAGTTGCAATAGCTGAACAAGACCTAGGGTCAGAATCAGGAGATGAAACAAAAATCATAGCTATGGCACTAAATAACTTAAAGGGGAAAGAGAATGAAACTAAACCTAGTTCTAGTATTTCTAACTATCACATAGAAGCTCCAAGTGAAGAGAAGAGAATTGAACTGTTTCATGTGAGGGTCATTTCCAAACATACCAAGGTTGACACATTTTTTGACAGTGGGTCACAAGCGAACGTTATTTTTGAAGACTTAGTCAAGAAACTAAATCATGAAACCATTCCACATCCAAAACCATATCCTCTTGGTTGGATTTGTAAGGATGCAAATTTACAGGTTTCAAAGAAGTGCATGTTGTGCTTTGCAATAACAGCACATTTTATTGACACGGTTGAATTAGATGTTGTTCTGCTTGATATTACAGGTGTGGTGTTGGGCAGTCCTTACTTGTATGACAGGAAATCTATCTTCCATCTCCATGAGAACAAGTACCATTTATTCAAGGATGGCAAGGAGTTTATTGTGAGACCTCATCGCAAAAAACTAGACTCTTCTTTAGTGAATGTAGGGCAGATGAAGAGGCTCATCAATGCAAGTCAAAACTTGACATTGATGATGATTAAACAAAGGGAAGTTTTACATAATCTTTTTCATGTAAATTTTGATGTAAATAATAAAAAAAAAAATTCAGTTTAAAATCATGTTATCTTTGAAAGAAGATGACAAGCAGTTGTAGCAATCGTCTTTGGTGTCGAACTGTGCTAAAAACAAAGTGTTAGTGCAAAAAGTTGC
This sequence comes from Pinus albicaulis, assembly GCA_034641835.2. Taxonomy (NCBI): domain Eukaryota; kingdom Viridiplantae; phylum Streptophyta; class Pinopsida; order Pinales; family Pinaceae; genus Pinus; species Pinus albicaulis. The sequence continues at coordinate 1,594,450,555 of CM076570.1, forward strand.
AAAGGTCCAAGAGAGGGCAAAGCAACATAGCAAAGAAGGCACAAATTTCAGCAATGATCATTGTTAGTTTCATAAAGGCAGGGTACTATGGCGAGGAAACTTGGTCAGGAATCGACACAAGTACAAGGCTAATTCAGCAAAAAATCGCCATAAGGACAGCATTCAAGGTGAAAGTAATTTTCAGTTTCCTTTCATTATAGACCAATGTAGAAACAATATGTTTACTGCAAAGTTAAGTTGTTGGTTTGCAAGTTTCGAAAATGTGCAACATGACAATGTCAAAGTCAATGGTTGGTCAATGGAATTAAGGAAAAAAAATTGGTTTTAGGAAAAGCTCCAATTAATGAAATCAGGGAAATTTCAGTGGATTAAGATTGGAAGAGTGGGGACACAATCTCCTCATCTTCAAGTTCAGTAGTCTAGAGAGCTTTTGGGGTCCAAAAGCTTCCTAGTGGGGATGTGTGATCAAGAGATCATCACCATAGTTCAAAAATGCTCAAAAAAGAAAGTGCTCAAAAGTGTTTACAACCTGAGCAACCAGAAAGGTCTCGTCACTGAGATTCTGGCGCCATGAACGGTTCGCAAAACAGAGGTCATATGCAAAAGTTATTAAGGTTTGAAAAAGCCCAGTAAAGTCCAAAAAATGACATTTTGACCCATTTTGGACTTTGTCTAAATTTTTCAAAAAAAATATATATTTGGAAAATTAATTTTAATATATGGTTTTTGAGGGCCTATCAATGGGTGCCACGTGGCCTTCCCAAAGGCTGCCATGTGACCCCAGGCCAGGGGTGAAAGCATATGGCCAAAGATTTTTGAGTCAACGGGTTGCGAACCCCAGACCTCACCTCCGCAAGAAGGAGCACCCAACCATCTTGTTTACATTATGTCACTTAACATTCATGGGCACCAATTTTAATTTAAATTTCATTGAACTTTCTGTGGGCGGCAAAAGGGGCTAGCCCCTAAGGGCCAGCCCCGCTTCATAAAACCTACCGCTCGTGACCACGAGTTATATATCGGTGGTTACGTAACAACGTTAACTGCGTGGTCTTCAAGGAGCATGTTCCCAGCAAGAGAAGACCACAACCGAACATTTATTTTTGCGGTTGTCTTGTCCACAGTTGCGGAGCCATACCTCCACTTTAGGTTCCATTTGATAAATGCGGAGTTTACAACACCAGTTAAAGAAACTGTTAGCTGACGGTTACGGCGATCTTTAATGTGACCACTTCACGCCTCAAATTTAATGCCAAGTAAACCACCGAAAAATTTGCAGGAGCGCACTCAGATTTTGGGCATTTCATTAAATTAACTTCAGTTAACTCAGGTCCTCCACATTTAGTGGATTTGTTTAAGGGACACTGGGCAAATTCTTGTTTTGGCCATAAATTCTTGTATTTTCGACCCATTTTGATGCATGGATAGTCAATTTTTGGTATTCTTGACATTTTGAACACATTGGAATAGGTTTCAAATCCATTAGAGGCCATCTTGTGCAGGTTTAGCTTCGGGAAAGTTCGAGGAGCCACTAGGGCCCCTAGGGTGTTTTCAGTGTATTGGGCATCCATTGTCTGTTTTCTGCAAATGAATAGTCATTCATGACTAATTCAAGCATTCTGAAGCTATTTTTATAGAGAGCACAACCATTTGATGCTTTTATTCACATTTACTTACCATTTTTGAGCAATAAGATATGAAGGACATGCCATTGGGAGTTGGACCAACAGATGTAGCCCATGAGGGGTGAATTGCTTCATCAAATTTGTTGAGTATTGTTACATGTCATGTTTAATTATTTCTTATTTACTGTTGTATAGTGTTTTATAAACAATTTACATGCTTTAACCTCACACATAAATCTATTTTACTAAGTTAAAACCATTTTTTTCACCTGCAAACTTCAGAGAACCTTATGCACACATTTTAATTAATGTTTGGATACTTAGCACAACAAAACTAATACATTCCATTCAGATCAATGTCGAAGCCAACCTGCTGCACAGAGAATCCAAGTTAAAAGCAATAAAGAAGGAAAAAATAGAAAAAGAGCAACTAATATCTTCAAGGATAAAACTAGATGTCTTGACAAACACAGTCAATGAAATAATACATATGATTAGTAGGAAAGAGGAACCTGTTGTTCAAAAACCTCATGTTCCAGTGGATCCAGAAAAGAAGAAGATTGATATACCCAAGTAGTTTTCATCTCATCCTAGACACCCTAAAACATAAAATTATTGTTTTATGTGCTCTATCCACAACATAGCCTAAGAGGAATTCCAAAATCAGAAGGAGGCAGGGAAATCCTCAACAACAATGTACATGATAGATGACCTTCCATACAGAGGTAGCCATCTTGAAAATTATTATCAAGAGGAATACTATAAGGTTCATATTGAGGCTGAATATACAAAGCAACCAGCATTGTCTCCATTGGAAGAAGAGGCTTGGTCACCACCATGCAAAGATGACAATCAAACTCTACATGCTGAGAAAGGTTGCAAAGAGGAAAATGCAGGAGATTGTCAATTAAGCACAAAATGCCTTCCTCTGTATTTTTCCTCACTCTTAAGAGAGAATTACAAGCAGGTTGCAAATAGGAAGGAGGAGGAATTATCTAATGAATCGATCAAGAAGGAGAGGGATGATACAAAACCTTTTTCAAATCTAGAAGTTTTCCCCCTGAGTCTTATTGAAACCACATAATATGAAATAGAGGAAGAACCAATACATCTTGAGTCTTCACCCTTATGTTTCAATTAATTTCGGATTATAAAAGGGATTCTGGATCACCTTATAGATGATAATCACAGGAGAAGAGATCTCTCTCACCAATCAGATGAGGAAATTAGGGATGATAAAATATCTTTTTTAGATCCAGGGGTTCAGGCCTTGAGTTCTTTTGAATTTCAAGTAGCAGATGAAATCACAGAACCTGAAATAGATGATGAATTGATCAAGATTGATTCTTTTCCCTTATGCTTTAATGAATTTCAGATTATGAAAGGAAATTGGGATCACATTCTGGCTGATAATCATATGAAGACACATGAGGTCTCAAAAGAAGCAACTCTAAAACCTAAAGCACCACATAATCCAGTAGTAGATGCGTTGGAGGGTCTCTACTTTCAAAGTCAATCTTCTTGTGTTCATAATGCTCTCAAAATCTGTTATGATATGGATATGACAAGACAGTCTTCCCCATTGTTTGATTCAGTAGAAGTAGTGGCACAACACTCATCAGGTAGCATGCAAACATGTTCCAAGTTGCTTGTAGACCAGGAAAGCACATCTGCAGTACCAGGATATGAAGTTGAGGTGGCTGAGTCACAATACCCAGAAATAAATAAAGAGTATCTTGATCCAATGGCTATATATATATATATATATATATATATATATATATCACATAAACCGCAATAAACACCCCAGTTTCTTTATATCCTAAGTTTGAAACCTCTACCTCTCTTTGCAATCGCACATCACAAGATTCAAAGGAAAAGCGCCCAAGGGTAAATGTTATAGTCGCCAAAGTGAGATCTATAGGACTGGTGGGACCCATATTATCCTCATATACACCTCGAATTCTTTTGAAACCCTTCATATCATGGTTCGCGTGGCTTTTTCAATTTCTTAACTAAAATCACTTGTCCGCTTGGAAACTTTTATGGTGGGGTCTGCTTCCCAATCGCAATCGCAAATCACATTGTTTAAAGGATGGGCGCAGGAGGTAAAGGTTAAAGTTAGCAAAGTGTGATATGCGATGCCATGGTGGGACCCGATTGCAATCGCAAATCGTAAAACTTAAAAGATAAATTGTGAAGGTAAAATGCTAAAACCATGAAGTTGATATGCGATGCCACAGTGGGGCCCGATCGCAAATTGCAAGTTTTAATAAATAACTATGGGCAATAAATGTTATAATTTTCAGAGTGCGATATGCGATGCGGTGTGACCAGATCAAAAATCGCAAATCGCAAAAATTAAAGGATAAGTAAGAAGGGTAAATGTTAATTCTTTCATTGCGCGAAGTGCGGGGATGTGATGCAGCTCCAAGATGAAGTTTATAATATTTCAAGTCTGGGTAAATGGTTTTTTATGCTATTTCATTTGAAAAAGGGAGAAACGTGGCCAGAAGAGCTCAGGTAGCAAATAAATATTAGAGATAAATTCGGGCAAAGTTTTGGCGAAAAAGAAGATTATGTTATAACTCCAAGAGCAAAAGGCACGCACACAGAACTGTTACCATATAACAGAAGAGGCTGAAAAGGAAGCAAAACACATCAGCACCAGCATCAATAAATGAAAGTAGCCAGCACTGCACAGATTTTATTACCCAATGCATGTTTTCTGTAAAAAAAAGCTAGATGTCAAAGCCTCCATTGGTTGCCTCTTCAAAACCATCACAGCCACCTCCAAAGCTTACTATTTCATCTTCCGAGGAACCATTGAAGCATTTAGATCTACGAAGAGTTGTCCAGAATTAATTCTAGAGACAGTTGTTTTCAGTGATCTCTGAATCATACCTTGCATGGCCACACTTGTCTAATTTCATTTTGTTTGTAATTAATGAAGTTTTCCAAAGTAGATTAGGGCAACCGACTTAGTTGTTAGTTAAATATTGCTAGAATTTTCATTATCAAGGGTTGGAAGTTGGAAAATTGGACCCTGTTGAAGCTTGCATTGTAAGAATTATTAGAACTCTGTAACTATTTGAGCTGGGCATCAATAAATAAGAACCATTCACATGATTAATGAGCTATGTTAATGGTGATGTTCTTTCCTCTGTATTAATGTTTTTTCTCTGTATTTTCATGTTGTGCAACAATTTATTTGATTTCAAAATAGAAAATTTAGATTAATATTTTCTAAGAGAGCACCTTAATTCTGTTTGTGTTTGTTATATTAATGTTTTCCTCTGAGATCTGAATGCAAGACTCAGAGACAGCCTGCTCTGCATTTAAGTTAAACCTTAATCTCCTTCTCCCATCTCATATTCACACTGCTAGTAAGATCCAGTCTGCATAGTTAGCTTGCCCTGTGAATTCCCTTGAAAATTTGATGCACATTTCAGCCTTTATGACTCCATAGCCCAATGGACTGAGTCTCACAGCTCCATCTGTCTGACCACCCAATCAATTGAAACAAACAACACCCATCACTATAACTAGCCTAATATTAGCACTTGTAATCACCAAGTTGAATCATAAAAAAATAGAGAGAACCCTCTCTGAGTCTAGGAAGGCTAGGTCCTAAACTCCAAAGTGGTTTGATGTTGTCCTCTATCGTTTTTTGTTGCCAATATTACAAATTACGGGGTGATAACTGCCGAATCAAAGAGTTACCCATGCGACCACGACGTCACACTATTGGCGTTCCTAACCGGTGGATGCGGTTACTGTGTAGGATAGCTATATCAGTAGCATGTTATCATGAGCACCACTAGTTTACTTTTGACATGTTGCATACATTTTGAGGTCAGATGACTAATGTGTCTTGGGTACAAATTTTGTAAAAACCTATAACTATCTATCTATTTCATTTCAGTGTTTTCCTATGTTTATTATGCAATCCTATTCAATTATGTGAATGTATCTTTACATGTGTTGCAAATTTCTGTTTATAACATAATTCACTAAAGAATCAGTTAATGTGTTCAAGTTTATGGAAATGTGTTGATATTGAATAAAATCAAAATGTCTTTCCAAAAGTAAAACTCTTAGGAACATATGATGTAGTGTTGGATTTCTAACAATATAAACACTAGTAAGTTGTAATACCACAAGTTTTTAGTCTAACCTTATGATGATGCGGTTAATACCAAATGAAATGGCATCAGAGAGAAGTTCGATCAATTCGCTATACTTAGCGATACTGTTTGTAGATCGACCAATACAAATTCCTTGAAAACTCACAAACTTGTCGTTCCAAGTGAAAATGGCCCACGCTGCAGAGGATAGATTCTACATATTATGACTACCACCATCATCATACCCAACAAATGGTTCCAAAGATTCAGACATATGCGATGAACTGTAAAGAGAATTACTAAATTCAAGAAAACTATAGAAAACAAACTAAGACAGTAAATTCAAATCGGCATCATATATATAAAATAGAATACAAAAAATTACTACGCTCATGATTAAGCATAGTAACGTTTCAGTTACAACCCATTTCGGGGCTGCGCCAATGGAATTCCATCGTAATCTACCAACTCATAGGCACCCTTAGCAAGAACTCTTTTGACAATATGGGGGCCATGCCATAATGGCTCAAATTTTCCTGTACCTATTACATCAGCTTCCTGATCATAAAGAAAGACCAGGTCACCCTCTGAGAAAATGTGAGGTTGGACATGCTTGTTGTATTGTGCCTTTATACGTCTCTTATGCACTTCATTATAAAATTGGGCTTCACGACGCATTTCATCAAGATGGATGAGGTTAAAAAGATGCGCTTATTCAGTAGAGGTGTCATGTAACAAGTCGATTGTGAGTTTTAATGATGGTATTTCACATTGGATTGGCAATATAGCTTCCATACCATACACCAATTGAAAGGGGGTAAATTCATTCGTGTTTCTCATCGAGGTTTGGTACGCCCATAAGGTTGAGTATAGGATTAAATTCCAATTTTGTTTATGAACTCCTATCATTCATTGAAGCATTCATTTAAGACTATTGTTAATAGCCTCAACTTGTCCATTTGATTATGGATAATGAGTAGAACTATCATGTGACAGTCCTAATTTGGCAGTCAATTCATTCATCATATGGTTGTGAAAAAGTGAACCATGATCTGTGACTATATCTTGTGGGACCCCAACCGTGAAATGACATGATTAACGAAAAACAATGCAGTTGTTTGTCCTATGTTGTTTAATGTAGGCATCACTTCAGCCCACTTGGTAAAGTAGTCTACTGTGACAATAATATAACCATCCCCCCCAGACGAACGAGGGTTACAGGTCATGAAGTCAATGCCCCATTTTGAAAATGGTCCCACAGAGACAACAAGATGATTTGGCACTGGCGGTTTGCGGATTTTACGATCAAATATTTGGAATGCATGACAACTTCTGACCACGAGGATGCAGTCGCAAAATATCGTAGGCCAAAAGTAACTTGTGTGGAGTCTCTTCTACGTGGTAGTGTATCCAGAAAAATTTCCACCACAAGCCCTAGCATGACAATCATTTAAAACCTTTTCGGCATCCTCGTGAGTGAGGCACCTTATTAAAATTGTATCGATACCACAACAATAAAGTGTATCACCTACGATAAGATAATATTTGTCTTGGTATCGAATACGTCGCTGGTCAAAGCGAGAGGTATCAGGCCAAAAAGTCTGGGTCTGGAGATAAATGATAAAATCCCCATACCAAGGATCAGATGATCCGATTAGAAACAAAGACTCATCAGGAATAGATTTTTCTGACGTAGTAGCAGTGCTATCAAAGGGAAGGTCACAGAGAAGCTCAGCCGAAACTAAAGACTTCTTTGACTTGGATTTGATGAATTCCTAATCAAATTCCTGCAAAATGACAATCCATTTAGGATACTTGCCCCCCAACAATTGACGTGATAAAATGTAAGTCATGGGGTTGCAATCTGAAATGACAATGGTATTTAGAAATAGGATATAGTGGCAAAATCTTTGGATAGCTTGAACTGCTGCCAAGGCAAGATTTTCTACGTATAAATACTTCATTTTCGTATCATTGAGATTACGATTGAAATAATAGATCGGATGTTCTATCCCATTGTCTACTTGGACCAATACCATAGTAATGGTCATATCAGTCGCGGAAATAAATCACTCTGATAATTGGGGCGATACATTAATGACACCTGGACAATTGTATCCTTGACAGCATCAAAAGAATCTTGCGAAACTTGGTCCCAATGGAAGGGAATCCCATTTTACAAGAGCCGAGTAAATCCGTTAGCCATTTCGGCGTAGATGGGTATGAACCTCCTTAGGAAGTTATCCTTCCCTTGAAGTTTCTGTAACTGAAGCAAATTTGATGGCGCAGGAAAATCAAGAATGGCCTGGACTTTGAGTGGGTCTATTAAAATTTGTTCTTTTGAGATGACTAATCCTAGAAAATGACCAGAACCAACACAAAACACACATTTATGTGGATTGAGGCATATTTTTTAGTGTCGGAAGCGTAAAAAGATAGCTCTAAAATGCATCGGGTGATCAATCTAGTTTCGTGAATGCGTGGCTAAATCATCTATATAGGGTAGAACAATGTGCTTGAGGTCATTGAAAGCATAATCCATAGCTCTCTGAAAAGTTGCCCCATCGTTCTTTAAACCAAACGAGAGTTTTCGATAAGCGAATGTGCCCCAGTGACAGATGAATGTTGTCTTATATTGGTCCTCTGGGCGGATATTGATTTGATTGTAGCCATAAAATCCATCCATGAACGAAAATATTTCACATCTAGCACAATCATCAATAATCTGGTCGATAAAGGGAGTAGGATAGTTGTCTTTTGGAAAAGCAAGATTGACATCCCGATAATCAACACACACTCTGATGGTTCCTTGTTTTTTCAGAACACGAACGATGTTGAAAACCCACTCAATTAGCGGAACAGGGTAAATGAAACCAACATGCAAAAAATTTTCAACTTCTGCTTTAATGGCAGTGGCCTTCTTCGGATGAACAGGATGAAGGCATTGACGTACCGGATTGACATCAGCGTATATATTAATAGTGTGTTCAACAAAACGAGTATCTATGCCTGGCATTTCCTCGTAAGACCAAGCAAATACATCATGAAATTCAAGAAAAAGAGAGTGATATGTTTCGAGTTCTGATGGATAACAAGACACACCGAAATTAATGTTTTCTACAACGTCGGGTTTGGTCGAAATATTGATAGAAATGGTTTCTTCAATATTTGACAAATTTTGCTCGGAATCGATTGCATTAATAGGAAAAGAATATTTTGATCGATGTTTGATATAGTTCACTAAGATTATCTTCTTCGTAATCCCGAATATGGGAGCAATGATGATGATCTTCCCATGGTTCTCATTCTGACATCCTGGTTTCTAGAATATTCTCATCTGCCAAGAAGGTTGAGGAAAAAGGATCAGATGGAGTACCATAATCTAATGAATGATCAACCCAAACGACCAGTGACGATGATTTCGGATTCACCACCCAAGCCATGTAGATTGATTGCTATGCTAGCTCAATTGGGCTGGGCAGTATAAACTCATCCAACGTAACAACTTCAGAAACACCCGTAATCTTCCTTAAGCTAGATGGAGTGGAAGATATCATGTAGTAGGTCTCTATACTTGCAATTTTTTTCGATGTCGCAGGCAGCGGTAATGCAAAGGTTCCCATGAGAGTGGAATCATTTAAGAGTCCTACACTAATGTTTTGAAGTGCGAGTTGGGTGCGTGAACTAACAGAACACTTCCAGTTACCTAGGAACTAGAGCAAAGAAGGACAGTTGATTGATGACTATGATGACACCTTTTTATGTGGAAAGGTGATTATTATAAAATATGTAGAAATGATCATAGTCATAGCATATACCCATGGCCTTCCGAGTAAAATAGTGTAGTCAAGGGGTCCATCAACGATCTCAACTAAAACATTCACTGTTTTCCCCCCTAGTTAAGCATACAGGTTATTGATAATATCAGAAGGATTATATGTACGTTCGTCGAAAGATTTCAACGTCGTAGGCGATTGAGACAAACGTGGCGAGCCAAGTGACTTCCAACAGTTTAGAGACATAATGCACGTAAATTCTCCCTCATCAATAATAGTACGATGAAAAAGGTGATTGAGAACATTTACTTGGATGGAGAATGCCAATTCTGCTAGTAATTGCGGCACATAGCCCGTATGATTAAAGGCTACGAGATTGGAATCTGTCGGATCAATTCCACCAATTATCGACAACAAAGCCTTCTTCTAGGAGGGACAATTTTGTAGCACCTCAAGCGTTGAGATAGCTGAAGGGGATTGAGCCAAATCTTTAACTATATTATAATTTCGAGTAGCTCTTGCTCGAGGATTAAATGTTGATTTATGAACGAATCCCTTCGGTGGCTTTATTGTCAATCTAGGAATAGCAGGTGGTGGTATCGATTCCCTAGATGGATTCCTGGTCGAGGTAGTAGGTTGATCAGTATCATGACTACCGTAATATTTGTTATGCGTTGACACCAAAACATAATTTGATGACTTCATGACAGACATCATAAGCACTTGAGAACTAGAAGATGGATCCGTAGCAACCAAATTTGTGTCTAGATTTAGAAATGGATCTGTCAACACAACTGACGCATGCGAGGTCTTAACTATTTTTGAGACGTCAAGGCAGTGAGGATAGTCCTGAACAATGTATTCCTTATTACAGATTATGCAACGGTAACAAGGTTTCTGATTTCCAGTCTATTGATTAGATAATCTTTCCTGCAGGGTTGAAGTTTGATTTTTCTTTGATTTCCCCTTTTTCTTACTTCCGGGTTGCTTGTCACTTTTTCCCTTGTTAGATGACACAGCATGGATTTAGGAAGAAGGCACATGATCAGATGTAGTAGAGTGATGTGTGCTTTTAGTACCAATCATACCATCACTGACATGACCATCCTTAGATGGAGCAGGAACAGTAAAATTAGATCGCGATGAGTGAGGAATTTTCTCGTAGAGCATGCCAGACTGAGTATAAATCAAGTATAAATATTGGGCACAACCAATGACCTACTCTTTAGTGACGACACCACCCTTAGCCACATCCTCAATCATAGATGGTAACAAGGACTTAATGAACCACTCAGTAAGGAGTTGATCAGGAACAAATGTCTTAACCATTCTATGATGATGGCGCCACTCATGAATATGATCAGAAATATGAGTAGCATTATTCTGTTTAAAATTAGTCAATATTTCTATCCCAATTTCATATCGTATGGGTAACTGGAAGTGGGTCAAAAATACAGTAGCTAGGGCAGAAAAATCATCAAAAGAAGCTCTTGGTAACTCAATGTACCATTTTGCGGCCGGACCAGTGAGCGTACACTGGAAAAGATGTAGTTGAACAAAGTAATCATTTAGGGAGTTAGATGAACACCACAATTGATATGTCATAACATGCATCGATAGTTCTTCCCCAGGGTTTCCATTGAACTTAGGAATATCCGAGGGTAATTTATGAGGTATCACCGACCACCAAGGAGCATAGTTGATTGGATCATTGGTGAGTCGGTTTAAATCCAGTAACTCTAAAGTTGCAATAAAGGGCAACTGTCGGATAAGGTTGGGTTGAGCATAGCCAGGGTATGATGGAATTGCTTGGGCAATAGGCCTTTGAGAACCAGCATAAGGAATCTGTTGTTGGTAACCCAGATAGGGGTTGTTTTGATAAGAAAATGCTTGAGGATTCTGTTGACCAAAACCTGGATATTTTGCTTGTTGAAATGAAGGTTGTGGAATTTTCCCTTGTGGCTTCCAAGGGGTCTGTCCACCAATACCAACTAGGATAGCTTGGATTCGGTTGTGGGTAGGTATAACCTGGTTACGGTTGCGACATCCCATAATATGGTAATCTAGCTTGTGCATAAATGATTCCAGATACAGGTGGTTGTTGTAAACCAGCTGAAGGAGTTGGGGTATAAGGACCCAATACTTAATGGTATTGGGTTGAAGGACTCGCCTGAGATGGTTGAGGTACAACAATTTGAGTTTGTAATAGGGATAAAGATGTATTAACAAGTGGAGTTGATATGGTGCAACGGGTTGAACCAGTTTATACGAATGTACAACCGTTTGTGGTTGGATAGGAAGAGTGGGTTGCCATTGACAAACACTCATTCCAACATTAGGATGACCAAATAATGACGGAGTACTGTCAAAGTGGGTTACCATAGGTTTCCCCCAGCATGAGGAGTATAATAAGATGAAAAATATTATTCTCCAAATGCAAGGAGTCCAGTTGAGATTGTACTGGATGGAATATACCCAGATAGACCAGCTTGATATTGCCCTGATGACATGTATAAAGGATCAAGTCGTTCATTACTCACTGTAAATTTTCCAATTAGAATACTAGACGATGACATTGGTGAATTCCATGGGTTTGAGGATGCCACCAGAGAAGGTTCCAAATAAAGATTGGTAACAAGGTGGGACGAAAGGGCCACCATATAAATGTGACTTTGGCGAAGTCGTGAACATCGAAGGGGTAGCGAGAGCAAGTGCTGTCGCAATTGGAACAAATGGTCCAGTCGAAGATGTTGGCTCAGGCATGGTTATTCGACCAAATTTATCCCCTATTCTATCTGTGGGAACTATCGTAGACATAGGATCAACAAAAGCAGAGGCAGGCAATTGAGGAAAAGACTCGTACAGGTAAAGCTCCGCCCCAAAATGAGTTGGAGTGAAAGGTGTTTCATCTTGTGGTATTTCTTCAATTGAAATTAATCCAGGTGGAAGGATTTCACCGCCAGGCCCATAGTATATTTCAGGAGATTGACTGCGTGATATGGAAGACTCAATGGCTACAATAGATTGTGGGATGACCGATACAGGAACAAATTCTGGTCATTTGACTTCGGGATGCAGATGTTATGGAAAAAAAGTGATAGGATTTGGATCGACTTCCAGTTGAACATGTTAGGAATCTGTAATCAGCAAGATTAGCAAAGTCCGATCACAGAAACAACATCGTTTCAACCAACTTTGGGATTCTAGGATCTAGACCTCCTGAATCTGGAGAGGGATCTCTCCAATAAGTGCAAAGATGGATTTATCTTTGAAGTTTGGGGTGATGATATTAGGCTAGTTATGAAGGCCAAGGGTTTGTTTTGTTTTTGGATGGTTGAGCATGAAATGTTACTTGAGGGGAAAGTTCTAAGTGCAAAAGGCTTCAAAGGTGAGAAGTTGCAAGCAATCAGAGTAAGCTTCAGCCAAAAAGATAGATAATTGCAGGTTTTATTCCATTGGGCTATGGAGTCATAATAGGGTTTAATTGGAACAGTAAGAGGCAAGAGTGATCTATGGGGAAAGTCATCTATATCTAAGGATCTCTTAAAATTTTGATTTATGGAATGAAATGATACAATAAAAAGGGGAATTAAACAAATGCAGAACAAAGAGTAGCCTAGGATCTGATAAGTACTTTTAAACTAGTCAGCCTTTGACAAACACTTAAGGAGAACATAAAAGAAAACTAGGATCTGGTAAGTACTTTTAAACTAGCCAGCCTTTGATACACTTTCAATAGAAAAAATCTTTAAAATAAAGGGAAACTTGAAGGCAACTGTTGGAGTAGGTACTAGTGGGTCGGGCTCACCACAAATCCTCTCCTAGCTCTGCTTTACTTGGTTACTTTCAAGACCAACACAAAGATAACACAAAATGGCCTAAGATCTGGTAAGTACTTCTAAACTAGCTAGCTTTTAACACATTCCAAGGGAAACATTCAGAGAGTCTTTGGGGATAAAACTAGGACCAGGGCACACCATATCTTCCATAGTAAATCTCTACTCAACTAGCACTGAACATAACATTTAAGAATAATATTCAACTAAGGCAACAAGAAGAGGGAATGCCAGCATTCTTATGCTTAAACTGAATTGAATCATTCCTAAATAAAACAGATTGAAGAAAACATTTAGATAAAGATTTTCAATCAGAGAAGGTTACTGATATACACTAGGTCCTAACTCCATGCATGTTGTTCTTTATAAGAGAAAATGAAACACAGTGAAAACAGAAATAAAATGACAAGCTACAATGAGAAAAACATCACTGTCAACATAGACCAGGATCCCATAAATCAGCTTGTATTGATGCTCCAAACCAGTTACAACTTTAAGTCCAATGCTTTAGCTTAGCAATCATCAACTCATCTCAGCCTAACTTATCTATCACAAACAGAGCTCCAAGAGCCAGTGAACACTATTTAAAATTAGAAGTTTAAGCTCAAATGTATTTCAAAGTTTTGCAACCAACAGTTGCTCATCTTCTACAGAAGTATTTATAGAAGGATGAGGAGGTGAGATCTAATAAAAGATCTCTCAGGTTAATTAATACAGATTTATGACTTTTCAGCCTTTGAGGGGCTCGATGGAGAAGTTTTACAGGTGTATCATTGTATTAACTATTTTACAATTATGAATTAAGCTCGGTGGGAGCTTGTATTGACTTTGAGGCTCTGTGTCATGTCTGGAGTAACTCCGCGGATATTTTTTGCATTTATTTCCTTGCAGAAGTAACTCTCTGGTTGCGCTTAAGGCGAATATCTTCATTTGATCAATAACTTCGGCCTTTGTGTTGAATGCTTTGAGGCACAGGTGGCACTTATGGTAGCTGAGGAATCAATTTGCCTCAAATGAGGCGGTGGAGGCATTTATGTTGGTTAAACACTTATGATTTTCTTTTGACTGTGTTTTAATCCAGGGAATTAGGCTTTTCATAATCATTCTTAGCCGTAATTTCCCAAATCTGTCTTTAACCTTCTTCTCTGCTGTGCTCTGTTCTTCAAACTTATACTCTTTAAAATCGTGTTTTAAACACAGTGTCTTGTTGATGTGCAGGGCCGCGCAGGGCCTTTAAAGGCATCAATGCCCATGAAGCGTTGATAAAACGTGGAGTGGAGCCCCTTTGGTCGCTTTCCCTTTGATAACCAAAGGCCAGAAGATCGGGACCCTTGGCTTTATTTTCCTTTGTAATATGGAAAAAACCTTCGGAACCTGTAAAACAAAAAAACATTATGAAATCCTGCGTTTTTAGGTTAAATTGTGTCGGAGGCATCGGAGAGAAGCGTGGCCATTGGATGAAAACATCCAACGATGGAAATCTATTCAAAATAGGAAAAAACGAGAGCGGGAGAAGAATAAGGCGGATTGATTTTGGACCGTCCGATCCGGACACGTGGACGGTCTAGATTCAATCGGAGAATCACAATCGGGGGATCGCAATCGGGGGTGGCGAGCGAATGGAGCGATTGAAACATGTGATGCGACGAAGCACAAGCCGTCGATCTAAAGGTTAGATCAACAGTGGAGAATGAATCGGGTATGGCCAATCGGCGGGAGCAACAAGTGGGCGCGATGTGAAAGTTGCGATGTGATTGAAAAACTCTGATGTGATGGAGCACTGGCCGCTTGATCGACTTTCGATCAACGGCGAGGATTTGTTTTAAACGATCGGTGGAAAAACCTTTGCAATATATGAAAACTCAAACTTTGGACTAAAACAAAGGTTTTATGCTTTGGGGGCAGAAAATATATAAAAGGTGGATAGGCACACGACTGCGGGGCCTTTGGACTTTACGAAATGTAATATGCCTGGGGCGTATTAAAACAAAGGCCAATCACAATCGGGCCATCGGGCCTAGTCTTTCAATCAACCCATTTGAAACATTGCGATGTGATTGGCGCCCGGGATCTTTAACACTTGGTCCCGGGTGAAAATTCATATGAAATGAAAAAGGCAGGGGAGAGTTTATACGTATAAGTCTTGATCTCATCGGAAATTTCGATGCGGCCTTTTCAATCAACCCATTGTATTTTTCTTCGATTGCGATTGCGCGATCGGTATTTCAATCTACCCATTTAAATATTCAACACGTGACTTTGGTTTTTTAGTTTAAACTTTGGGAAAGTGGGTTTTAAAGACTATACAAAGAAAAAGAACGATCGAATATGGAATATTACAAGGTTTTTTAAACGCCGAGGCGGGCCCACGTTTAATAAGAAAATGACAATGCGATCAGGGTTTTAAACACAAAAATGCTAATCACATCGGGACTTTCGGACCATGGCAAAAGACTTGCGCACTTTGAAACTTTGCAATGCGATTAGCACCAATACAGGTTAGCACGTGGTTCTAGGCCCAAAGGACTTAGCCCAAGGGAGCTTAAGTCCATAGTAATAAAACTTTGTTTTTTATGAAAATTTTCAGAGTTTTCAATGGATTTGGGGGTTTCGGTATAGTTTAAAAAAGAAGTTTTAAACTATGTAAAGATGATTTTCAGGAATGGAAGAAGAGGAATCATGAAAACAAAGGAGTTTTTATGAAGAAAAAGGGGAGAAAATGAAGGTTAGTGTTGAGTGGGAGAAGGGGGAAAATGATGGTTTTTCAGTAGTTTCTTCTCATGAATTCAGCAGAATTTCTAAGTATAAAATGTGAACATAAATGAAGATTTTGGATAGAGGCATGAGGCCTTTCAAGAGTCTTCAAGAGCCAACAATTTTAGCAATAAAATTTGTTCCTTGGAGGCTCGAAAATTCTTAGCCACCTTTTGCTATATCAAATTTTATAGGTGGCTAACAGTGGCTCCACTTGGGGATGATGCCTTCTTGAAGGCATCAAGAACCTCAGACTTGCATTCTCTGGGAGGCTGATCAGTTGCCTCATCCATTATTCTCTGGGAGGCTGACCTGTGTCTGATCGATTGGGCTACCCTTCCTTTGTTGGGATGACTTTGCTCTGAAAACATATTAGCAGCCATGAAAACAATGGATTTTCAACTACAAGCTTTCTACCTACCCAATCCTACTGATCTAACATTTTTTCTTCCTTAGAATGCACTTGGATTGGCAAAATATTTACAACATTTTATTCTTTTGGAAATAGGGAATCTAATCTATTTCTAATCTTTATTTCTCCATGGACTCAGTTTAAACAGTTGAGTCCATAAAATTCTCTACCTAATCTACCATCTGTTGGGATTGAACTGTCCAACAGATTTTATTCTCTAAATTCTACAACATAAATTTAAAAACATCCAAGCCAAGATTAAGCTGTTTGACTTTAATGTGATCTATGGCATAAAAAAAAGCTGCACATAGACATTTATTTTGCAGAAAATTAAATCAAAATGGAAGGCTTAAGATCTGAAAGTTTAAAGCACTTCCTTCCTCCTTTTACAACTCTGTTTTGACTCTTTTTTGAGTTGTTTCTTCCTTGTTCTCTGGTTCAGAGTTTAAGCTAATTAGAACCAAATTTACATCTTTTTTGACTCAAAAAATAAAACAGATTTGAGTCATGTCTCTTTGGAAACTTAGGTTCAGGTTTTAAACATGTTTGAACCTTTAATTTCTATCCTAATCTACCTACTGATAAGCTAAGATTAAACAGTTTGGCAAATCAAATTCACTATTCTATCAGCAGTGAATTCAAAAGCTAATTAGTCAAGATTAGGTTGTTTGACTAACTAGAAGTGTGTTTTTCAGGAGTGGCATTTAAGCTTGCACACTTTCAGATTTGTTTCTATTTTTGGTATGGGGTTGTACCTTTATTGTTTTTTCAATCTGCCCTCTTTTCTTTCTTTCTTTGTTTTTGTATTTTTGATTTTTCTAACTTTGAATGCAATGGTGGTTGAGATATTTATAATGGAAAAAAGATAAAGAAGGCTTTAAGAACATGCCAAGGATTAAGAGAAATAATGCTTGAGCATCCTGCCATTGACAGGACCCCCAAACAGTTCAGATCCATTCAATTCTTGTAAGAAAACAGCATTGTTACCAGCAGTTGAATGGATGAAATAAGGGCCAAGCCATAAGTTGTCAAATTTTCCATGCTTGCCCTTCTCTTCCCTCCTTGAGTCCCACTTTAAAGCCTTGTCCCCAATCTTGAAATTGTTGGCCTTTGTTCTTCTGTCAAAGAGCTTTTTAATGTTGTCCTGCTTTTGCAATGCTTTTCTATAAACCTCCTCCCTGGTTTGCTGAAGATGAATGGTCTTATTTATTCTTCTGATCATGTCATTATCTTCAGTTTGTAACTCTTGAATCAACTTCATCACTGGTACACCAAGGCTAGTTGGAAAAATTGCATCAGTACCATACACAAGCTGAAAAGGTGACATGCCAATGGATTTCTTCAAGGTTAATCTGTCAACCCAAAGTGCATGAACAAGCTTTGTGTGCCAAGACTTCTTGTTATCATTCAACAGTTTTTTGATTATGTTCACTAAGCTTTTGTTTGAGGATTCTGCAAGTCCATTACCTTGAGGGTAATAGGCCGCGGAATGCCCTAATTTTATCTGATATCTATGACATAACTCAACCATCCTCTTTGATCCAAATGCTGCTGCATTATCAGTGATAATCTTGGTAGGACAGCCAAATCTGGAGATAATATTAGTCTCCATAAATTTTATGATAACTGAATCATTGGCCTGCCTACAAGGTATGGCTTCTATCCACTTAGTGAAATAGTCTGTGGCAGTGAAAATCCATCTATGCTAGGCAGAAGATGGGGGATGGATTTCTCCTATGAAGTCAAGTCCCCACTGTTGAAAAGGGGCTTCAACAGTGATTGGATGCAGAGGCAGAGGTAGCAGTTTTCTCTTGCCTTCAAACAGTTGGCATTTATGGCAAGCAATAATCATCTTGTGTATATCCGGAAAAAGAGTAGGCCAATAGAAACCAGCCCTCAAGATTTTGTTGGCTGTTGTCTTCCAGTATAAATGGCCTCCACGCTCTCCTTCATGGAACTCGTGTTTAACCTTCTCTGCATCAAACTCAGGCAAACATTTAAGCAATACACCACTCGCATTTTTCCAATAAAGACATTTATCTATAATGCAATAGTTTACAGCTTTTAACTTTAGGAATATTTCCTTTGTCTTTGTCAAACCAGGAGGTGTATTTAAATTAAGCAAAACATAAATAATATCAGCATACCAAGGAGAATTCATAAAATGATATTCAACTATAGGAGTTGAGAATCCTTCTTGGTCATCCAAAGCATCAATCATATTAATATCAAGAACTTCAAAATTGGATTCAGCCATCAATCTAGCTAGACCTTAGCCTTTGATGAGTTTAGTGGGTTTTATCTCTAAATCATATTCAAGGATAGCAGTGATCCACCTACCTCTCCTACCATCTGGGTCCTGTGTTAGAATGTCTTTGACAACTGAATTCTGGACAAAGGCAATGGTGTGTGAGCGAAGGATGTATACCCTGAAATCTTTCAAAGCTTTAACCAAAGCAAAAGCTTGCTTCTCCATAATGTTATACTTCAAAGGGGCATCCCTCAATGCCTTACTAAAGAATGAAATAGGTTTCTCTTGTTCTTGTGGATTTTTCTGTAAAAGGATAGCAGCAATGGTATGTTCTGATGCAAATGAAAAAATATGAAAATCCTTTGAAAAATCAGGACTTATAAGAACCGGTGTTTTGGTTAATGATTGTTTCACCAGTTCAAAGGACTTCTTTGCTTCCAAGGTCCATTTTACCCCTTGCTCCTTCATTAACATGTTTGTGATATTCCTGAGGAGCTCAGCCAAGTTGGGGATGAACCTTCTCAAAAAGTTAATCTTTCCAATGAAAGATTGCAACTCTTTGATGTTTCGAGGATGAGAGATTTGCAATATGGCCTCAATCCTCTTTGGATCTATCTTTATACCCTCTTCTGAAATAATGTGCCCAAGAAGTTTACCTTCTTGAAGACCAAATAGTGTCTTCTTAGGGTTTAAGGATATTCCAAATTTTCTGCATTTCTCGAAAACTTTTCTTAAATGTTCTAAGTGTTCTTCATCTGTTTTTGAAAACACAGTAACATCATCTAGATATATAATGATGAAGAAACCCAGTTCCTCTGAGAATGCTATGTCCATGGCTCTTTGAAAATTTGCTCCAGAATTCATTAGACCAAAAGGCATTTTCACATACATGAAAGTGCCCCACGGTGTAGTAAAGGCTGTCTTTAATTGATCATCAAGGTGAACTAAAATCTGATTGTACCCTGAATAGCCATCAAGCAAAGAAATTCTTTTAGACCCTACCACCCTTTGTAAAATATGATCCATCTTGGGTAAAGGGTAGTTGTCTTTTAATGAAGCTTTGTTTAAGTCTCTAAAGTCTATACAAAGCCTGATCTCTCCATTTTTCTTCCTAACATACACCAGATTAGATACCCATTCAGAATATCTAATAGGGACAATAATACCAGCATCGTACATTTTCCTAATTTCCTTCTCAAACAGAGGCAGCTGAACAGGGTTTATTCTGTGCAATTTCTGTTTGAATGGTTTTTGGTTTTCTTTGAGAGGGATTTTGTGCTGTATAATTTCGGTGTCATAGGATTTAAGATCTTCATAGCTCCACGCAAAAACATCAGAAAACTCTTTAAACAGCTCTTTGTATTTGAGTTTAATGTGAGCTGGTAAAGTCTTAGACAGTTTAATCATTTTTGGTTTAAGTTCGCTGCCTATATTGCACTCTTCCACTTCAGTCTCTACAGGTTCCAGCTTTGGCTTCCTAGCCACATCGTTAAAATCAAACAACTCTTCTAAAGGGGCCAGACCGCTGGGAAAACTTTCATCTTTAGAATGCAACATTTCTAACTCCTCTGTTTCTAACTCTGCATTCTTTTCTATGTTGTTTATAGGTTTTCCAGACATTAGATTAATATTAACAAGTTCAGGAGACGGTTCTTCTTCACCAAGGAAATTTTCTTCACTGCAATCTGTTTCATACTCTGAATCCGAACTGTTCAGTTCAAATTCATTTCTGAATTTCATGAAGCCTTCTATTTGTTTGTCATTGTCAAACACCTACCAATACTTCTCATTATCAGGCACAGCTGGTCTAAATTTTATCTGAGTTGTACAGTCTTTGGTTTCAGAAGGCATCAAGCAAGTTCTAGCTGCAGAGGCCAAATTGTGGGCAACAATATTTCTTTTTCTTGGGACAAACATTACGTGGTGCTCCTCAAAATTTTGTAAAAGATCCATGACATCGTTTCGATAAGCCCTAAGTCTTGGGTGATTTGCGTTATATTCCCCATTGACTTGTTTAATGATTAACTCGGAATCTCCATGCACTTTTATTCTCTTGGCTCCTAACTTTTTCAACAAACGCAAGCCTAAAAGAAGGGATTCATATTCTGCTATGTTATTTGAACACTGGAAGTTTAATTTACAGGAAATGATTTTTGTGTGATTGTTTTCAGTGTTACGGATCCAGACACCTGCACCAACATTGGTCTTAGTGCAAGACCCATTGAAATGCATACTCCATAAGGGAATAGTCTCACGTTCATCATTTGGATTACCGTCTTGTTTAACTAATGTGCTCTTAAATGTTTGCTGAATATCCGCACTTAGTTGTAAATGTTTTGATTCCCCAAGATTTTCGTTAATTTGAGGAAGGCTTTCTTCTTGACTCTCAACGCCTAGAAGCAAAGGACACATGATTTGTAACTCAAGACCTGGGTTCTATTTGCTAGTGTTTATAGGTTCAGCAAACATTCCAGACATTTCTGCATTGTGTTCCTCTTCCTCCCTATCGGTAATTAATTCTGTTAAAGTGACTCGTTCATTAAATGATTCATCGTTAAACAGAATAAAAGAATCAAGGCCTGTATTTACTGAATACAGAGGAGAGTTTTGAGGTCGGTCTTGAATTGTAATTGTGTATTGCATATGGGATTCCCTATACAGTCTTCTATTCTGATTGAAAACGGGGATCGTTGCATAGGCCATGTCCATCTGCATAGTCCCTTGTAACTTAGCCCCCCAAGATCTTGATAATAGCATTCCATATTTTGGGGGTACGTCAGCCACAACAATATCCATTACTAAGCATTTGGCTGGAATTTGGGCCAAGTTAACACAGAGGTCTTTGATTAATCCTAAACATTTTACTCTACTTGAGTCGAAGGAGTATAGGTCTCTGTAAGGTCTGGTGATTTCTAAACCAAGGCTCTCAATCACAGCTTTAGGCATTAAATTATGAGAAGCCCCGGAATCATGCATAGCGTTGTGAAAAATCTTGTCATGGACATTTAAACTCACATAAAAGGGAGGAACAGGTCCCTCTTGATATCTACCTTCAATCTTAGGACCAAAAATAAGCTCTAGTTGGTCATCATTAAGATTTACAGTGTCCTCATTCTCTTCTATATTTAAAGCCTTCAAAATTTGGGTCCTATATACATGGTGGGCAGCTAATTTAGTCAAAGGAATAGAGATTTTGATATTTGAAATTTCCTGCTCCAGGCTGAACGAAATTTGACTCTTTAAAGTGCTGGTCTCAGCCTTATTAGCTGTCACTCTATCAGCAATATCAGCTTGCTGATTTGTCCTATTCACAATTGACAAACTGGTTTTAACAGGAGTACTAGCTGAGATGTTAGTACTACTAATGTCTGCACTCTGTTTTTCATTGTTTTGAGTGTCTTTCTCTTTATCATTACCAGAATTTACAGCCACTGCTTTATCCTTTTGTTTGACGACTTTAGGTTTGGTTACAGTGCTGTTTTGTGAAGGCTTGTTAGAGGTTTTGGTGTTGGGATTTTGTAGACTGGTTTTGCTTCTAAGGTCATATTCTCTTTGAGGCTCTATGACGACATTTTCCATGTCTTGATAATAATCTTCATCATCATCTCTCTTGTCGTCATAAGGTGTGTATAGACCTTGTTTTCTGTCATAATGAATCTCACAGTCATCATTATCTACCCCCAGCATGTTGATATCCTCTTCCCCTGTTATCTCATTTGTTTCCTCGACCTCACTTACATAGTTTTGATGAAAGGGAGGAGTGATCTGCTGATCATCTTCCCTGGGTCTGTTTGGAGGTTGATTCCTTCTAAAATTCCGATTCTGGTTCCTATTTTGAGGAGCAGTTTGGTTTTGACTTGCTTGTGCTCTCTTAATTATGCTCATCTCTTTCATCATTTCTTCCATCATTTTCTCCATTTTTGAGTTTGAAGTAGAAGGTGTATTTTCCTCTCTAAAAGAGACTCTCTTCTCATTTTTCACTCTTGCTCTCTTCTCCATCAAGTTGACTTCCACAGAAAGAGCACCTCTTTGCATATCTTTAAGGGTTGCAAAATCTCTTTCTCTCAGTTGATAGGTCATGTCAGAGTCAAACCCTTCAAGAAACTTGTTTAAGGCTGAGCCCTGTGGAGGCTTCAGTTCTGGAGAAAGTGCATTATACACACTATTGAATCTAGTGCAATAAGCTTGCACACTTTCCCCAGGGTTTCTATGGAGATTTTTGTAATCAGAAAGGACTTGGAGAGGATTCTTCTTCACTTCCCATTTATTTAAGAATGTTTGATGGAAGCCTTGGAGATCATTAATACTATGGGGGGCTAAGCCTTTAAACCATTTTATTACTTCTCCCCCTAAGCTCTGAGAAAATAATCTAAGCTTGACAGAATCATCATCAATTTCATTTCTGTCAAAGTAGTCATTCATCTTATCCACATGTTTTGATGCAGTTGTAGCATTGCTAGCATCATATAATGGAATTTTGAACGGATAGTCCTGTGGAAGATTGACTAATGGTACAGGAAGGACTATAGGAGCATACCATGCTGCCAAGATATGTGGTGTAGGTGGGTTCACAAGAGGTGGACTGATAAGAGGGAAAACGTGCTGGGATGGAGCGGTTTGAACAGTGGATGTAGGGTGAGCAGAAGTGGATGGAACAGCAGTAGATTGTTGAGCTGATCTTGGATGAGAGACACCTAAGTTATGGAGGAAGTGTAAATCAAGTGGTGTTGTCTCCCTACTACCAAGATTTTCACTTGTTTCCGGGGAGGAAAGTGAAGACGCGGAATCTATCTTAATTATATCATCAAATGACCTAGTTCGAAATGGATTGACTAAGTCAGCTCGTGATTATTGCAGAGCTGAAATATTTTCAGGAACTGATTTAGCTCTCAAGGGTGATCTGAAAACAGTTGAAGATTATATCTTAGGAGACTTCCTAAGGATACTTTCTGGGTCATCAACTATCTCAGGTGGATTAGGGTCAGGAAAGGCTTTAGTATGGATCTTTCTAAAAGCCATTATGCTTACGTTTTTCAGGCCCAAATAAACAAGAAAAGTTCAACCAGGTATGACAATCTTTGAGAGGTTAACTAATCTGTTTGCACAATTTTAATGCTACAGTCCTCTAACTAAGTTTGAATGATATTATAATGATAAGGGTTCTTCCCAGTGGAGTCTTAAGGTCTGTTCTATATTGTGGAGTCGCCAAGTGGAAGTTTTTAGCTCCTTTGGAGGTAAAAGGTTTTATGGTCCACCACCATGTTTATTGAATTCCAATCTGAAATATTTTTAGGTGTTTTTCTGAGTTATTTTTCAGTTATGTGGTTTCTAAGAATATCCTAACTCTGTTTCAAAACTTAGCTACGGCTGTGAGACAAAGACAGTTTACTCTTATGGCTAAGCTAGCTGATTTTTCAAGGTTATATAAATTCTTAAGAGAATCCTAGGGTTTACCTAGTTTGTCACTGATTCAAACAAGTTTTACCATGATTACCTTTCTTTGGTAGTGCTTGAAAAGGCTTCTTTTTACTCTCAAATTTTTATAAAAATAAAAATGATTTTGGGTTTTGTTCCCCAGTGGAGTCGCCAGAAATGTTAGGAATCTGTAATCAACAAGATTGGCAAAGTCCGATCACAGAAACAACATTGTTTCAACCAACTTTTGGATTCTAGGATCTAGCCCTCCTGAATCCGGAGATGGATCTCTCCAATAAGTGCAAAGATGGATTTGTCTTTGAAGTTTGGGGTGATGATATTAGGCTAGTTATGAAGGCCAAGGGTTTGTTTTGTTTTTGGACGGTTGAGCATGAAATGTTACTTGAGGGGAAAGTTCTAAGTGCAAAAGGCTTCAAAGGTGAGAATTTGCAAGCAATCAGAGTAAGCTTCAGCCAAAAAGATAGATAATTGTAGGTTTTATTCCATTGGGCTATGGAGTCATAATAGGGTTTAATTGGAACAGTAAGAGGTAAGAGTGATCTATGGGGCAAGTCATCTATATCTAAGGATCTCTTAAAAGTTTTATTTATGGAATGAAATGATACAATAAAAAGGGGAATTAAACATATGCAGAACAAAGAGTAGCCCAGGATCTGATAAGTACTTTTAAACTAGTCAGTCTTTGACAAACACTTAAGGATAAAATAAAAGAAAACTAGGATCTGGTAAGTACTTTTAAACTAGCCAGCCTTTGATACACTTTCAATAGAAAACATCTTTAAAATAAAGGGAAACTTGAAGGCAACTGTTGGAGTAGGAACTAGCGGGTCAGGCTCACCACAAATACTCTCCTAGCTCTACTTTACTTGGTTACTTTCAAGACCAACACAAAGATAACACAGAATTTCCTAAGATCTGGTAAGTACTTATAAACTAGCCAGCTTTTAACACATTCCAAGGGAAACATTCAGACAGTCTTTGGGGATAAAAATAGGACCAAGGCACACCATATCTTCCATAGTAAATCTCTACTAAACTAGCACTGAACATAAAATTTAAGAATAATATTCAACTAAGGCAACAAGAAGAGGGAACGCCGGCATTCTTATGCTTAAACTGAATTGAATCATTCCTAAATAAAACAGAATGAAGAAAACATTTAGATAAATATTTTCAGTCAGAGAAGGTTACTGATATATAGTAGGTCCTAACTCCATGCATGTTGTTCTTTATAAGAGAAAATGAAACACTGTGAAAACAGAAATAAAATGACAAGTTACAATGAGAAAAACATCACCGTCAACATAGATCAGGATCCCGTAAATCAGCTTGTATTGATACTCCAAACTAGTTACAGCTTTAAGTCCAATGCATTAGCTTAGCAATCATCAACTCATCTCAGCCTAACTTATCTATCACAAACAGAGCTCCAAGAGCCAGTGAACACTATTTACAATTAGAAGTTTAAGCTCAAATGTATTTCAAAGTTCTGCAACCAACAGTTGCTCATCTTCTACAGAAGTATTTATAGAAGGATGAGGAGGTGAGATCTAATAAAAGATCTCTCAGGTTAATTAATACAGATTGATGACTTCTTGGCCTTTGAGGGGCTTGATGGAGAAGTTTTACAGGTGTATCACTGTATTAACTGTTTTACAATTATGAATTAAGCTCGGTGGGAGCTTGTATTGACTTTGAGGCTCTGTGTCATGTCTGGAGTAACTCCGCAGATATTTTTTGCATTTATTTCCTTGCAGAAGTAACTCTCTGGCTATGCTTGAGGCTAATATCTTCATTTGATCAATAACTTCGGCCGTTGTGTTGAATGCTTTGAGGCATAGGTGGCACTTATGGTAGCTAAGGAATAAATTTGCCTCAAATGAAGTGGTGGAGGCCTTTCTGTTGGTTAAACACTTATGATTTTCTTTTTACTGTGTTTTAATCCAGGGAATTAGGCTTTTGATAATCATTCTTAGCCGTAATTTCCCAAATATGTCTTTAACCTTCTTCTCTGTTGCGCTCTATTCTTTAAACTTATACTCTTTAAAATCGTGTTTTAAAGACAGTGTCTTGTGGATGTGCAGGGCCGCGCAGGGCCTTTAAAGGCATCAATGCCCATGAAGCGTTGATAAAACGTGGAGTGGAGCCCCTTTGGTCGCTTTCCCTTTGATAACTAAACGCCAGAAGATCGGGACCTTTGGCTTTATTTTCCTTTGTAATATGGAAAAAACCTTCGGAACCTACAAAACAAACAAACATTATGAAATCCTGCGTTTTTAGGTTAAACTGCGTCGGAGGCATCGGGGAGAAGCGTGGCCTGTTGGGGCCCTTGTTTTGAAAAACTTGTTTCGCACATTTTGAATTTGGAATAACGGATAGCTTTTGGGGTTGCAGAACGAGGGCACATGGCAGTCGCAACTACACCAAACAGCGGAGCTACCGATGTTGCGAGGGAACAGGCACATAACTGAGGAAAGCAGATTCATGAGTACATATAAAGAAGATATACAGCAGAAGACAAAAAGAGGAACACACAGACAACAAGAGAGAAGCCGGAAGCAGCTAAAGAAGGACGCAGAGAGGAACTAACAGTCACGATAGAAGGTGAATAAATAGTAGTCACCCAGCCGAAAGAAAGAAGATTGCAAGGATTGCGACAAAAGAAGGAATACAGAGCGACTGAAGGAGATCATGCATGATACCCCTGTAGTTCCTAGGCTTCTCTATTCTACCTTTCTGTTCCGCAAGGCATCTGTATCAGATTTGTAAGCTCTCATTGCAAATGCTATGTAGCTATGGGTTTGGAAAAAGAGATCAATATAATTGCAGGTTGTTGTCTCAATGTGTGATTCACATGCATGTATGATGGTTCTTATCATTTAAAATTTTATTTGCTTAATACTTGTATGCTCTATGAATGTTCTTGCGTATATGATTCTATTTATGCAATAGATACATTGTTAATCGTGAGTTGCATATCCATTCCTTGCTATCGATATATTCCCCTTCTGCATGTGGTTGCAGCACGCCTCGGATGAGACTCTTTTCTTTCCAAAGCAGGGTGATAATGTCGGCATGATCCTAGACAACAGCGGATTCCTTTGTTGGCCACAACTCCTAAACCTGGGTCTTGTCCATGAGACCTGACTTCTCGCCAACAAATGGTTCCGTTGCCGGGACTTGCATGTGATGAGGGGAACTAGATCATGGTAACGAGGATTTTCAAACGGGAGATACGACGATGGTGGGATAATCATCTCGACCAATTTATTGCTCAGCAAGCGGAGTTGACCAAGAAAAATGAGGCGGCGATCCAGGAGCTCGTCCTCTTTTCAGATTCAGCCAGTGATTTGTACGAGATCTTCTGGGGAAAATTCCCTAACGACCTCTACAATTGGTTGTGGAGGCTACAGACGAAGGTGCCTAGGGATGGCTCGCGGAAGATAAACCGCAGGTGGGTACATGGCGATCTGGTGGCTCTACATCGGTTGAACATAGAGTTGACTCGCGCGGTGGATTTTTGGGTAGAAACCACTCTGGACGGATATATTGTGGAGTTTGCTGTCGAGTGCTACCAGTCCTTCTCAAAGACTGAAGCTACCTTCTGCTCTGGGCTAAGGGGGAGGTTGCTCAAAGAGATTCCGCTGTGGATTAAGGCCCTAATGGTAGATGAAGGGCTGATGGAATTCCAAAAAGTGAGTATGGAAGTGTAAATCTCTGGTGCTGGGGGAAGGGACGAAGGGCCAGATGCAGTGTAGAATGTGAAGCGGGGAGGGGGGAATGGATGTTGAGGCCACACGAAAGTTGAGGGAGCGACGTGCACATCGGCGGGCGCAGATCACTGATAGGTGTCGAAAAAGGGTGATGCGGGATTTAAAACGACGGGAAACCGATAGGAAGAACCAGAAGGAGGCGCCTCAGAGGATGGGAGTTATGGATGCGGATACCCGGGAAGGAGAAGGGACCGTTGTGGGAGTACGACGGGTGCATGGGATCTCGGCTAAGCGAGGAAGGGAGATGGTGACTGACGCAGATGCAGGCATGCAGCTCGAAGAGAGTTCCGATGGTGAATGGTATGACGTGATGCAGCGCATGTTTCAAGAACGGACGGCATTCATTTCTCCAGGCAGCCCTGCTTCCAACACTTTGCATGGCAAGGATCCCTACCTTCCCCTGGTACTTTATCAACCTTTAAGTAATATTTTCGTTAAGTTACAAGCATTGAGTCAATTGCACAGCAATCTGTTGTCGACAACGACACACATTAGTAGCAGCGTCAGTAGTAGTATTGCATTCCCTAATGGAACAATTATGAAACCAGGACCCGGAGGATTTATCCTGGTCAACCCTCCGCAAGAAAATATGGCGGGGTCTTTTACCCAGTATTTGGAGTTCTCTAGCTAGGGAAATGATGATGTAGAGCAACACTGGTATCTGTGCGAAGCCATATGGAGGGCTCGGCAGACGCCGCATCCCGAGAAGTTGATAGAGTTCCACACCACACTTAGAGAGAGAGCTCTGTGATGGTTTATCAAGTGGTCTGAGGCCCATCCGAATCCCGTAATTGTGGATGTTAAGTGGGATTTCGTCCGAGAATTTAAACTTCCCCAGACAGACCAACAGGGTCTGTCCGAGCTCTGGGAAATTAAGCAGAAAGAAGGAGAGACCGCATGGGAGCTGATGCAGCAATTCAAGGATGTGATCAGGAAGCTTAGCTACCCGATCGATCCAAACCATCAGAGGGATTTGTTCATCAAGGCTTTGTTTCCCTTGACGTGAACCCCCCTCACCCAACAGAAGATTGACAACCCACAGGATGCTTTGGAGCAAGCCATGAAGATAGAGGCCATGGCGGGCTACCCTCAAGAATACCGGGGAAGGCCGACCTCGCAGGATCCGTCCCTGGTGGGACTGCAACATCAGATCGCGAGCTTGACAAAGAAGCTCAAAGAAATGTAGCCTATAAGACCAGCCAGGCCGAACGTTTGGTGCACTCACTGCTTGGTTGAAGGCCATGTCGCAACCGAGTGTCCTCGGCTGCGCGGCACGGGGGTGGGACCCTCTATCGCGGCAATCCAGGGGGGGCCACCCATGGAGGGTGGCGCGGCGCTGAATCCGCAGGGGATATATCAGCTGCAACAGCCTTATGTGGGGTTCCCCGCGCAACCATTAGGGGAATTTTGAGGTCTAAAATGGGCCTCCTAAGGAAATTATATAATAATAGTGGAAAGAATCAAATAAGATTTGATGACATCATCAAATTTTAGAGGGAAAAATGAAAAAACTACTTTTTCAACACATATTTTCAAATTATCTCCCGAAGTTTTTACTCAAATTTCGAGCAAGAGTACTCGTTGGATGCGAAATTTAATTCCTCATCCAAGGATTACCCATGTTGCATACTTTCAATGGGTCCTACTACATGAAAAATGAGAAATACATTAAAAACGTGATTGTAATCACGTTTTTTTATGTATTTCTCATTTTTCGTATAGTAGGACCCATCAAAAGTATGCAACATGGGTACTCCTTGGATGGGGAATTAAATTTCGCATCCAACGAGTACTCCCGTTTGAAATTTGAGTAAAAACTTTGGGAGATAAGTTGAAAATATGAGTTGAAAAAGTAGTTTTATTATTTTATTATTTTTTAATATTTTTACCTTTTTATTTAAAAAATGGTGAATCATCCCCCATGGTTGACATTATCATCTTGAATGCTATTGGTTGTTATAAAGTTTATTTTTTTTGTACATTTTTCTTAGGAGGCCCATTTTAGACCTCAAAATTCCCCTAATGCCAATCCAACCACAACGGAGTATTGTGAAATTTGTCGGACGATGGGGCATCCACCACGGCTGTGCCCAATTCTAAAAAAGTACTCCAACATCCCAAACGACGTATATTGTGAGTTCTGTGCTTCTACGACTCACAACACTGAACAGTGCAGAGCTCTCGATGCACTCACAGACCGGTTGGACCGCCCATCCTATAGGGTGAATGAGGCTTCCATGGGAAGAGGAGGCGATATGCACGGAGGCCGCACGGGGGCCCGAGGCCCTGTGAAATGCTACAACTGCGACCAGGAGGGCCATGTGGCCCGGGAATGTCCCCTTCCCCAACGACCTTGGTGTTCTTAGTGCCGTGTGAATTCCCATGCAACAGAGGACTGTCCAGAGCTCATCAAGAAGTGGGAAGAACGGACACGACAGCGAGGCACAAATGTGGTAAACGCTAAGCCACGTGGGACTGCGCCGCCGGACAGGCAGCACGTAGCTATTGCGACGAGAGGAGGTAAGAGAACGGGGGAGGACGCTCGCGGAAAGGAGCCAGCACAAGTTGTCAAGCCAGCCTCCCCGAACCAGTTAATCAGGCCAAAGGCACAGAAGAAGTATTTTCAGGAGGTGGTAGAGGCATTCGCTCAGTTGCGAGAAGCAGA
Organism: Pinus albicaulis; assembly: GCA_034641835.2. NCBI lineage: Eukaryota > Viridiplantae > Streptophyta > Pinopsida > Pinales > Pinaceae > Pinus > Pinus albicaulis. The sequence continues at coordinate 1,594,481,210 of CM076570.1, forward strand.
AGGCCTAGAGGCGCCCCTGCCGGCAGATCTTGGGGCGCAGAGCGTCGCCGGAAACCAGATGGAAGAGTGGCTCCAGCTATTCCTCCATATTGTTGACAATGCTGCGTTGCGGCAGCAGCTAAAGCATACTTTGGAAGGAGCACTGCAGGGGAGTACAGGACTTGGGGAACCGCTGAACGCAGCCCCCCAATCTGTACAACGTGTCAAGTGGAACAAGCGACGAACGGGAAAAGAGTTTCAGCTTAACACACAGGTTGCGGGATTCCAAATCAACGATACCATGCTGGACTTAGGGTCCGATGTCAACATCCTGCCACGAAAGACGTGGGAGGCTCTTGGAAGGCCACAGCTAACCTACTCACCCATCCAACTCCGAATGGCGAACCAGTACTACATTCTGCCAATTGGCCAACTCGAAGGTGTCGAGGTCGACATTGCGGGGGTGAAGACTTACACTGATTTTGAGGTTATTGATATTATGGGAGACAAGGATCCTTACCCTGCCTTGCTAGGCATCAATTAGGCTTTCGAGAATTATGCTATTATCGACCTCAAAAATGAGCTGATGATCTTTGAAGATGGAGAGGTCCGGGTTACCCAGCCTCTAGACCTGTATCAAGGCCCAAGATATACTGAAACGGTGGATAACCTGGAAGACACTCAGATGCTCGACCACCTATATCAGATGACCGCTGGGAAGCGGGAGGACTATATTAACCCGACCTCAACCGGCTCAGTGAGTTGGCACAGTGTCCAGAGCTCGGAGCTGGGATCGGAACTTGCCTGGGAGGACTGGTAGCAGGGGGGGTACGAGACCACCACGCGGAGATGTGCTACCATTGCCCGCGTCCGATGGATTGGTGCTGAGTTCAGGGGATACCCCACCCTATCGAACATGCAAGCTGTTAACACCTTTATTGCTAAGGTCGAGGACATGGTGCCAGAAGCAAGCAGGATACCCCTTTTGGACGTCGCACTACAGTCTACATCGGCCAGGTGGTGGAAAAATCACCGCAACACTCTGTCGCAGTGGGGTTGTGTGGCGGAGGCTTTGCAGGCATGACTTAAAGACGATGCAGGCCCTCGAAGCCGACAGCAGTACCACGGGACTTCCGATCCGCGAGACCACTTGCGGGCCTATGAGGAGCAGTGGCGCAGTATAGCGTACCCTGAGGAGCTGTGAGTTCATTGGTTTGTCCGCTCTTTAGACACCATTCCCCACGCATGGTACCTAGAATAAGAACGGAAAAGATGGACCGATTCCTAGATGGAAGTTGTGAGCAAATTTGCTCGGTGCTTTTCTTTTGAAGGAGAAACAGCGTTGGAGTCCCAGGCACTCCAAGCTATCAAGGGGGTACTGTTTTTCCTCGACCCAGAGCCCGATGGGGGCGCACTTGCATCATGGCCTGAGGCAACGCACGAGTTGGTCTGCCAACAGATTGATGGCGACCCGGATGATGACAGTTTGGAGGACCTCAGGCACCTATATTTCGAAGAGAAGGAAGGCGAGTGGAACATCAGCGAAGAACCGACCACCGAAGGCATTCATTTACAGATGCTAAAGACCAAGAAGTTAAACATCAGTATGGAGGAGAAGCCTAAGTTGGCTACCGTGGGTGATTACTAGGACGATGAGACGACAAGGGAGATTTTCAGCCTCCTCTAGGAATACGAAGACCTGTTCCCTTCGTCTGTTGCAGACTTGAAGGGTATCAAAGGTGATCTTGGGGAAATGTGCATTATGCTGAAACCAGACGCCAGGCCCATGAAGCACCGACCCTATCGGTTGAACCCGCGAATTAAAGAGAAGGTCAAAATGGAGATTGACAAGATGCTAGTTGCAGGTCTCATCTTACCTATAGAAGAAGCAGAGTGGGTGAGCCCTTTCGTCATTCAGAATAAGAAGGACAAGGCGGAGATACGTGTCTGTGTTGATTACCGGAGTTTGAACAGCGCCTGCATCCATGACCCGTTTCCCACTCCTTTCAGCAATGAAGTTCTGGATCATGTTGCGGGAAACGAAGCATATTCTTTCACTGATGGCCTTTCAGGTTATCATCAGGTGCGTATTGCGAAGGAAGACAAGACCAAGACCACATTCACCACCGAGTGGGGATCTTTCGCATACCACATGATGCCATTTGACTTAAAGAACGCCCCAGCCGTGCTTTCCCGGTGTTAGCGCTCAAATCTACCTTAGGCTGAAATAAGGTAAAACTCAAGGCTACATCAAACCACGCTCAGCCTTGTAGCTAGCCCTACGAGGACAAGAGAGGGCTCTCTCCGGGTCTATCTCGATAAATTGAGCAATAGGGTGCGAGATGACTTATAATTGGTATTGATTTTAGGCTAGTAAAGAGATAGGAAAGTTTGATTTTGATTTTTTTGGGTTTTTGTTGAAAAAATGGGAAAAACAATTTTGGGTCTGGGGATAAGGCCAGATCTTTGCAGAATTCAAGTTGGGGCAAGGTAGGCAGTAGTCTTGATGCTTTTTATCAGGTATATGGATGGATCAGAATGACAAGGAGCTGAAGAGGGCAAGGGAGAACATGGATCCTCTCCAAACAGGCGAAAACATGTAAAACTAAACAAATTTAAATGCAGAGCACTGGAAACAATGGATTCAACCTCATTTACTCATTCATTTAGTTTCAGAAGCATAAGAAGGGAAGGAATACATTAAAAATTAAAGAACTTACAATAAACTGAGAGAAAACATCATCAAGAACTGAAAGCCACAAGAATCCCAACAGGTGCTGCAAAACCTCTGATCTTTCCTTAGCCAAAATATGAAAAATATGTACAATAGTGTGCCAAAATCTTCCCAAGAGTCCAACCTATCCAACCTCTGAAAATAATTGAGAAATTACATCATATAGACCATCCTAACCCCTTCCCACACCTCTAGGGTTCAAATTCCTCCTTCTAGGAGCAGTTCCAACTAATTCTAAACAAGGAGCTAGAATATAGGCAGCCAAACAACTTGCCTCTAAAAGGAAGGAAACTGATTCTTTCACTTGATTTTACTGTTTTAAGGAGTGAATCATCTAGAATAGGTAAAAATGAGTCCAAGTTACATGCCAACCATAATATTACATCAATATAACTCAAAAATTACATCCACAAGCAAAACTGGTCCAACTGGCCGAAATTCTGAGCTGGAAAATGAAAAATCAGCCAAAAATCTATATGAGTAGCGCGCCTGAGCTATATGAGTAGCGCGCCTTTCAGCCTGCTTTTGGGGCACTTCCCGGCATCAAAATCAAGCTCATGATAGCTTTTTGGAAAGCCCTGGATGTCTGCTATTCAGCCCAAGTGGAATTTTTCAATTTGGAGCTCATTTGCCCCTCAAAAAATTCATCCTCCCACAAGTACTTACTGCTACTGAAAAAGGTGGCAGAACGGTGATTTTCATGGTGTTTTGGCCCCTTTGATCATCCAGAATTTGGTGAAATGCTTTGGTCTTACTGGAGCATGCATAAATTTCCATGAAAAATCCAAAAATATAAATTTTTCCTCCAGCAAGTGTCCCAATCATAAGTGAGCACGTCGACGCGCTACTCGTATGGTCAAAAACCTTCGTTTTGAGACCAAAATTTTCCAAAATGACAAAAACTTCTTCAAATTCACTCAAATTTGGAGCGAAGACCCTCCATCAAGTATCATGCCCAGCCAATGATGCCTCGGCTAAAATCCGGAGTGGATCAGGCCTCTTCCGCCGTTTTAGTGCTCTCCTGGTGCATGCAGTTCCTATGGTGAAAACACTGTCTCGGTTGTATGATGTGTTGTTATCAGTCATGGTGTTGCAATGTTTATGTTCAGCTTGTTGAAAATGAGAAATGAGACCTTGGTGTCTTTGTCTCCAATCGCCAAATGCGTGCCAAAGGGGAATGAGGGATTGAGAACCCCTATAAGTGAGATAGGAATGGGATATGGTGATGGGGGGTAGTTTTTAAGGACAGGAGTGAAATGAAATGGCAACATATCAGTGAGTCAAATGGAATAAAGGACAAAGAAACAACCCTTGAATGTTATGGAGATTAGGCTTTTGTCAATGGAGGAATGGGGAATAGTGAATACTCTGGGACTATGTCATAACATGAATGATGAGCAAGCATAAATGACCATGGCAATAATAATGATGTTGGCAGCGATGTAATGGCAAAGAGAGGGCGTGAGGGCAGTGACACTTTTGACAGTAGATGCATAAGCACATATATCAACAACACAAGCTTGGAAATCCTTCACAAGACTATCAACATGTCTTTCAAAACCCTAAGAAATGAATTTGCAATGAACATAGGGTTCACTTTTCCCCACATTAAACACACTAGTTTCTCCACTCTCAAAACACCACCATCATGTTCAAAATTTACTGAGCAATCATGAAAAACCTACTTGCAAGCCGATTGAGGTGATTTGGCATGAAACTGGACGCAGGAGCAAAAATTTCTGGTTCTGAGATTATATGAGTAGCGCGCTCACCCAGTGAGTAGCGCCAGTGTAATTTTACACTGAAAAATTTCGCTATACGAGTAGCGCGTCACCCAACGAGTAGCGCGTCGATCCAACACACAATTTGGCTTCAAAACTCATTTTTTTCACTTCCTTGATGTGTCTTGGCCTTTGCTGATGTTCAAACATGGACAAACCAAGCAAATTTGATGTTGGAGAGAAATGGCAAAATTTTTGAGTTCTGGCCCAATGAGTAGCGCGCACTTTTATATGCGTAGTGCGCTACATAGTGCATTTTTCAGGAGGCTTTTGGAGGCTTTCCCGATGTCCAAATTGAGCATTTGATAGCTCGTTGGAAATATGTTGGAGTCTAATTTCCAACCCAAGTGGAATTTTTCAATTTGGAGTTCATTTACCCTGTCAAAAATCAAATCTCCCAACACTACTTCCTGTAGGTGCATCAATTCTCCTGAGGCAACGGTATTCTTGACATTTATCCAAAACCATTATACCTGTGTAAACAGTGAAGGAGGTTTTTCTTCCTTGGCATGTTGTGGACAAAAACCTCTCTCAGTTTTCCCAAATTCATCTTTTATTGCTCTGAAACATGATTTGAGTGAAACCTATCCCGATGTGTGAAACAAGGGATTTTGTCGAAATGAAGTGAAATGAAGGGGATAAGGGGCTTCTAAATTCTTGGGGAAATTTTGGGAAGTAGGGAGGGATGTTAGGAAGCAGGGAAAATTTAAATCTCAAATATTGAGTGAGGGGAAGGGGTCCAAAAGGGAAAAACACAGGCCTAGCCTAGAAAATTGCAAAGTTGTGGCAAGAAACTAGGGTTTGTGCAAAAATGAGGAATTTGGGGGATCTCAGTGATGGGAAGTGTTTAATAAGGTACATTAATGGTAGGGGAAGGTGTATGAACATCAGGATACAAGTTTTTCTAATGATTTGACCATCCAAGAGAAATTACCTCCAAAACCCTAGGAGAGGGAAATGGACCTTACCTAGGCACAACTGAAGCATGAACAAGTTGTAAAATGACCCAATGGAACTTGACATGATGATGAAAACCCTCTGAATGATGGTACACTCAGCTGAATGGTGACATGAACCGACATTTGGACAAATTTGAAAAGAGTGAAAACAAACCCTAGACCTAATGCCTAGTGACCAAATTTTGCTTGAAGACTCATTGAAATGACAAAATTTGACCTTGACACCTTAAAATCACTTTGTAAGAGCATTTTTTATCACTGAAGGAAAGATGCAAAGGCTGACACTAACAGTGGCTCCAATGGGGATGGTAGCTCCTTGGAGATGCCAAGAACGGCAGATCTTTGGGAGAGCAGACCAGCGCCTTCATCCATTGAGCAATGCATGACTAAAAACTGATGAATTGATGGCACAAAATGACTCTCACTCAACTAAAAACTGACTTGATACTTAAACACAATTGAAAAGATGGAAAAGATGCTCAAAGTAGAGTTTATTCATCAACCTACTCTAATTGTACTTTTCACCACCCGATCAAGTGTAATGGAACAACCAATGCAACCATGTAAGCATTCCAGCTGTTGTTTGATTTCTCCGCAAGTGCTCACTTGTGAACAACAAGAAAGAACTACTGAAAGGCAACTCCCATGAAAACTTTGAACCAAGTGGACTGCTGATAAACTTGCAAAGCATGAATTGACTGGATGACTGCAAGAATACTACGAAAGGATCTTCATAAACATAGCTCTGATCTAGGAAATATCCATAGCTAGACATTAAGATTTTTCTCACCTCTATGCTGTCTTTCTTTGGTGATTGCAGCAAACTGCCAAAAGGATCCTGAATTTCGTGAATAACCAAACATTGTTGCTGATTCCAGACAGAACAAAAGTCTCCTTTATCAAACTCCTCATATGACTGCAAACCTTGATGAGAGCTTTGTAATGAAAAATATGTTAGACAAGACAATGAAGGCAACTTTTGAATAAGATTATCATCAACATTATTTTCCGGCACATGGTTAGCTAATGAAGGAAAACTTTTACAGCAAACATCATCCAACACACGAGCAATAGGATCATCAAAAACTTGAGAAGACTGCTGCATTGTATCCTTTGAAACTGTATGACATCCTAATGGTTGTTCCTCTTTTCCTTGAGATATATTACGAAAATTTTGCCTTATAAACTGAAATGCTTCGAAACAAAAGGGTATAGAATTTTCCTGCATCATCAAATCATGTATTTCATCTTCCACACCTTCATCCATAATCTGACCTTCAATTTCATTTGGTGGCTGCAAATCTGATGCTACAAGCTGCTCAAGAATTTCATTATCTGTCTCATCCTCAACATTAACACTGAGAGATTGTTGATTTCTTATAGGCTGCTCATTTGAAGATTTACTATGCAATTTACCCTTCAAAAACTGAAATGATTCAAAACAAAATGGTACGGAATCACCTTGTATCATTTGATCACATGTACCAGCTTCCATGTCCTCATCTACAACTTAACAATCAATGGCTTTCTGGGGTTGCAAATCTGAATATGAGAAGTCTTGAACAAGGTTTTCATTGCGCTCAAGATGGTCCAGATCAAGGCTTGTTGGCAGTTGATTTCTGATTGCGCGGAAATTGTCTCTGATGAACTGAAATGAGTCAAAACAAAAAGGCAAAGATCCTTCACTTACTTCAAAATTTTCTGCACTTTCCTCATCATTGTCATAGCTGATATGCATCAGTTGATCACTGTACTCAAGCTGCTGAAAGTGAACTTCCTCCTCGCACAAAGTAGTTGTTGATTCGTCTGCAAGATTAGCTTCTGTTTGGAGAACATAATCATCATCATATTGATCAAACTGACGAAAATCATCAGTATACAACACATCATCAAGCATACATGTCATATCAACAGCTCTCTCTTCTTCAAGATGATCTATAAAGCAATCACTATGACAACTGGGATCAGAAACAAAATGTTTTGGATCAGCCGCTTGTTGTTGAATGTCATTTTCATTTTTTGCAGTCATTTTCCGCATCATCTCTTCTACTGCATTTACAAAAAGATCAAGCTTCTCCTCTGAAGGTGTCAGCTGCTCTGAAACATTCTTCTTTTCTTCTTCCTTCAACCTTGCCCTCAAGATCAGCAAATGAGCCTCTACATTTACTGCCTTGTTCTGCATTTCGTGAAGCGTTGCAATATTCTTTTCTCTCAACTGAAACTCCGTTTCCGGATCAAAGGCACTCGGGTAGTGCAAGAGAGCAGATCTAGGAGAAGGTCTTATATCAACTGGCATTGAATAATAAACTTGGTTAAATCTGGCATAAAATTGTTGTACTGTCTCCCCTGGCAGTCTTTTCAGCTGGTTATACTCTTCTATAATAAGGAAAGGATTCTGTCCAATCATCCACCTGTCAAGGAAAACTTTGACAAACTTCTGGAAATCTAAAATGCTCGCATCAGGCAGGGCTTTAAACCAACTCTTCACTTGGCCTTGCAAAGAAAGAGAAAAAAGCCTAATACTAACATCTTCGTCATCAACTTCAAAAAGATCTAGAAAAGTATCAACATTCTGCACATGTTGCTCAGCATTGACATTGTTACATTCACCGTCAAATCTTGGTAGATATAGGTCATAATTTGCAGGAAAAGCATGAAGAACAGAAGGTAAAACAAGAGGTTTGTACCGATCTGGGACTATGAAAGGTGTAGGAGTATATACAAGAGCTACGGGATCAATTTTGTTTTCTTTAGGCTCATCACTCTGAAGAGAGTCATCATAAGATGTGGGAAAAGTAAGGAGGCCAGGATCAAAGGGAAACTCAACATTTACACTTTTTGAATGGGTCGAGTGAAGATTTTGATCACCTTTCTCATACAACAAACTCTGAAAAACTTTCAAGACAGCTTCAAGACCAACGAAGAAGTAATTTACAAGAAAGCAGATTAGATCCTGAATACCATTCCACTTTAGATACCTGAACTTTGTGTAAGATCCTTCCATTTTCTCAGAGAAAGAGTCAGTCCTCCAGTGGAGTCTTTACATTGAGTTGGAGTCGCCAGGTGAATGATTTCAGCCTTCTTATGTCTGATCGTTGTCCACCATCAAAGATCAGATCTAAACTTGATAGATGTACTGGGGCAAATTATAAGTTAAGTGTTACGATTACAAGCTAGACCGGAGATCGACTGAAGCAGCGTTTATCTACTATGCACTCGCAGAGCAAGAGCAGTTCAAAGGCTACCTGGCGTGACTTCAAACTCCGTCTGTAGCTATAAATCAAACAACACTAACCAGCAAACCAATTTCTCCCCAGTATGGTCGCCACTATGTTAGCGCTCAAATCTACCTTAGGCTGAAATAAGGTAAAACTCAAGGCTACATCAAACCACGCTCAGCCTCGTAGCTAGCCCTACGAGCACAGGAGAGGGCTCTCTCCGGGTCTATCTCGATAAATTGAGCAATAGGGTGCGAGATGACTTATAATTGGTACTGATTTTAGGCTAGTAAAGAGATAGGAAAGTTTGATTTTTATTTTTTTGGGTTTTTGTTGAAAAAAATGGGAAAAACAATTTTGGGTCCAGGGATAAGGCCAGATCTTTGCAGAATTCGAGTTGGGGCAAGGTAGGTAGTAGTCTTTATGCTTTTGATCGGGTATATGGATGGATCAGAACGACAAGGAGCTGAAGAGGGCAACGGAGAACATGGATCCTCTCCAAACAGGCGAAAACATGTAAAACTAAACAAATTTAAAGGCAGAGCACTGGAAACAATGGATTCAACCTCATTTACTCATTCATTTAGTTTCAGAAGCATAAGAAGGGAATGGCATACATTAAACATTAAAGAACTTATAATAAACTAAGAGAAAACATAATCAAGAACTGAAAGCCACAAGAATCCCAACAGGTGCTGCAAAACCTCTGATCTTTCCTTAGCCAAAATATGAAAAATATGTACAATAGTGTGCCAAAGTCTTCCCAAGAGTCCAACCTGTTCCAACCTCTGAAAAAAATTGAGAAATTACATCATATAGACCATCCTAACCCCTTCCCACACCTCTAGGGGTCGAATTCCTCCTTCTACGAGCAGTTCCAACTAATTCTAAACAAGGAGCTGGAATATAGGCAGCCAAACAACTTGCCTCTAAAAGGAACGAAACTGATTCTTTCACTTGATTTTTACTTTTTTAGGAGTGAATCTTCTAGAATAGGTAAAAGTGAGTCAAAGTTACATTAAAAACACAAAATTACATCAAGAAAACTCAAAAATTACATCCACAATCAAAACTGGTCCAACTGGCCGAAATTCTGAGCTGGAAGATGAAAAATCAGCTAAAAATCTATATGAATAGCGCGCCTGAGCTATATGAGTAGCGCGCCTTTCAGCCTGATTTTGGGGAAATTCCTGGCATCAAAATCCAGCTCATGATATATTTTTGGAAAGCCCTGGATGTCTGCTATCCAGCCCAAGTGGAATTTCCCAATTTGGAGCTCATTTACCCCTCCAAAATTTCATTCTCCCACAACTACTTCCTGCTGCTGAAAAAGGTGGCAGAATGGTGATTTTCATGGTGTTTTGGCCCCTTGGATCATCCAGAATTTGGTGAAATTCTTTGGTCTTACTGGAGCATGCATAAATTTCCATGAAAAATCCAAAAATATAAATTTTTCCTCCAGCAAGTGTCCCAATCATAAGTGAGCGCGTCGACGCGCTACTCGTATGGCTGAAAAACCTGTTTTGAGACCAAAATTTTCCAAAATGACAAAAAATTCTTCAAATTCACTCAAATTCAGAGCGAAGACCCTCCATCATGTATCATTCCCAGCCAAGGAAGCTTCGGCCAAAATCCGAAGTGGATCAGGCCTCTTCCACCGTTTTAGTGCCCTCCTGGTGCATGCAGTTCCTGTGGTGAAAACACTGTCTCGGTTGTATGATGTTTTGTTGTCAGTCATGGTGTTGCAATGTGTATGTTCAGCTTGTTGAAAATGATAAATGATACCTTGGTGTCTTTGTCTCCAATCGCCAAATGCGTGCCAAAGGGGAATGAGGGATTGAGAACCCCTATAAGTGAGATAGGAATGGGATATGGTGAAGGACAGGAGTGAAATGAAATGGCAACATATCAGTGAGTCAAGTGGAATCAAGGACAAAGAAACAACCCTTGAATGTTATGGAGATTAGGCTTTTTTCAATGGAGAATGGGGAATAGTGAATATCGGACTATGTCATAACATGAATGATGAGCAGTGCTAAAATGACGATGGCAATAATAATGATAGCAGTGATGTAATGGAAAAGAGAGGGCGTGAGGGCAGTGACACTTTTGACAGTAGATGCATAAGCACATATATCAACAACACAAGCTTGGAAATCCTTCACAAGACTATCAACATGTCTTTCAAAACCCTAAGAAATGAATTTGCAATGAACATAGGGTTCACTTTTCTCCACATCAAACACACTAGTTTCTCCACTCTCAAAACACCACCATCATGTTCAAAATTTACTGAGCAATCATGAAAAACCTACTTGCAAGCCGATTGAGGCGATTTGGCATTAAACTGGACACAGGAGTGAAAATTTCTGGCTCTGAGATTATATGAGTAGCGCGCTCACCCAGTGAGTAGCGCCAGTGTAATTTTACACTGAAAAATTTTGCTATACGAGTAGCGCGTCGATCCAACACACAATTTGGCTTCAAAACTCATTTTTTTCACTTCCTTGATGTGTCTTGGCCTTTTCTGATGTTCAAACATGGAAAAACCAAGCAAATTTAATGTTGGAGAGAAATGGCAAAATTTTTGAGTTCTGGCCCAATGAGTAGCGCGCACTTTTATATGCGTAGCGCGCTACATAGGGAATTGTGTAGGAGGCTTTTGGAGGCCTTCCCGGTGTCCAAATTGAGCGTGTGATAGCTAGTTGGAAAGCTGTTGGAGTCTAATTTCCATAACAAGTGGAATTGTTCAATTTGGAGTTCATTTACCCTATCAAAAAGCAAATCTCCCAACACTACTTCCTGCAGGTGCATCAATTCTCCTGAGGCAACGGTATTCTTGACATTTCTCCAAAACCATTATACCTGTGTAAAAATTGAAGGATGTTTTTCTTCCTTGGCATGTTGTGGACAAAAACCGCTCTCATGTTTCCAAAATTAATCTTTTATTTCTCTGAAACATGATTTGAGTGAAACATATCCCGATGTGTGAAACAAGGGATTTTGTCGAAATGAAGCGAAATGAAGGGGATAAGGGGCTTCTAAATTCTTGGGGAAATTTTTGGAAGTAGGGAGGGATGTTAGGAAGCAGGAGAAAGTTGAATCTCAGAGATTGAGTGAGGGGAAGGGGTCCAAAAGGACAAAACACAGGCCTAGCCTAGAAAATTGCGAAGTTGTGGCAAGAAACTAGGGTTTGTGCAAAAATGAGGAATTTGGGGGATATCAGTGATGGGAAGTGTTTAATAAGGTACATTAATGATAGGGGAAGGTGTATGAACATCAGGATACAAGTGTTTCTAATGATTTGACCATCCTAGAGAAATTACCTCCAAAACCCTAGGAGAGGGAAATGGACCTTACCTAGGCACAACTGAAGCATGAACAAGCTGTAAAATGACCCAATGGAACTTGACATGATGATGAAAACCCTCTGAATGATGGTACACTCATCTGAATGGTGACATGGACCGACATTTGGACAAATTTGAAAAGAGTGAAAACAAACCCTAGACCTAATGCCTAGTGACCAAATTTTGCTTGAAGACTCATTGAAATGACAAAATTTGACCTTGACACCTTAAAATCACTTTGTAAGAGCACGTTTGATCACTGAAGGAAAGCTGCAAAGGCTAACACTAACACCCGGATTGTCATTGCTGCTTTCTGGGATTACATCCACAAGTTCCTGGAAGTCTACATGGATGACTGGACCATCTATAGTTTGCTGAAGAAACACGCCACCCTGTTGTGTATCATGTTCGATCGATGCCGCCAGTTGCAGATTTTCTTGAACTTGAAGAAATGAATTTTTGCAGTTCCTTTCGGCATGTTGTTAGGACACGTGGTGTGTAAGCAAGGGGTTTGCGTTGATCCCGCCAAAGCAGCAGTGATCGTCCACATGCAAGCCCCCGAAATAGTGAAGCAGTTGCGGGCACTGCTCGGGCAGATAGGATACTACAGGCGGTTTATCCGTAATTACGCAAAGATCACTGCCCTGTTAGAGAAGCTCCTGTGGAAGTCTGAAGTCTTTCAGTGGACGGAGGAGTGTTGGATAGCTCTTAACACTCTGAAGGAAAAGCTGGCGACGGCGCCTATTCTAGTTCACCCAGACTGGGATAAGCAGTTCCATGTGCATATCGACGCTTCCAGTATTGCACTTGGGGTTGTCTTGGCGCAACCTGGTGATACGACAGTTGACCACCCAGTCTACTTCGCCACCGCAAACTATACGATGCGGAGAAGAATTACACGACGACCGAGCAAGAGGCCCTGGCAATGGTGTACTCACTCCAAAAGTTCCGCCACTATCTTCTCGGGGCCAAGTTCAAGTTCTTCACAGATCACTCTGCTCTAAAGTACTTGGTCAATAAGCCTGTCTTGGAAGGACGGATCTGTCATTGGCTTCTCCTCTTCCAAGAATTCACGTTCGAGGTGATCTTCAAGCCCAGGAGGTTGAACATCAGGCCCGATCATTTATCCCGGTTGGAGACAGGGGAGGGTGACGGCTCTCTCGATGATCAGCTACCGGATGCCGACCTCTTCCGAGTCAAAGTTGTACCAGATTACTTAGCCAAAATTGCCACCTACCTAACCACGGGGCAGTGCCCTCAGGATTACACCCCACTCCAGAAGTGGCACTTGGTCGTCTGTGCCGCCGACTACCAACTGATTGCAGGGCAACTATATAAGCTGGGCCTCGACGAGGTTTTGCGCAGATGTGTACTTGACCACGAACGTGAAGCGGTAATGTGGGAATGCCACAACGGTGTTGCAGGAGGGCATGTGGGTGCGAAACCGACAGCGAGAAAGGTGCTTCAAGCTTGACTGTGGTGGCCGACAGTACATATCGATTGTAAGGCATTTTTGAAGAAATGCGACGTGTGTTAGCGGACGGGGAGGCCCTCTCACAAGGACGAGCTTCCGCTACATCCAGTCCATGTGTTGTGGCCATTCAAGAAATGGGTTGTCGATTTCGTAGGCCCCATTGCCCCAATTTCCCACCACTCCAAGGCCCGCTACATTCTTACCGCCACTGACTACCTCACCCGGTGCGCCGAGGCAGCGGCAGTACAAGACTGCACGGCAGATACCGCCGCCCGATTCATTTTTGAACACATCATCTGCCGATTTGGCTGCCCGCAAAGTTTAACCAATGATCAAGGTGCGCACTTCATTAACGCGATGGTCAAGTCGCTGTTGGACACATTTATGGTCCAGCATCATAAAAGCAGCTCGTACCACCCGCAGGCCAACGGTACGGTGGAAGCATTCAATAAAATTCTTGAAAAGGGCTTGACTAAGATTTGCAATGCCCAGCGCGACGATTGGGATGAGCACCTATCTGCTGCATTATGGGCCTACCAGACTACAGTGAAGCGCTTGACCAATCAAACCCCATTCCAGCTTGTGTATGGCCGGGAAGCTATCATTCCCGCCGAGTTCACTGTACCAAGTCTTTTGGTTGCCATGTCTTTGTAGTTTTCGGATGACGCATCGCTCCAGGAGCGCCTCCATGAATTACAGGAGTTGGACGAGGCCCGCTTCCTAGCTGAATTTCACCAGAAGGTTCAGAAGGACAGCCAGAAAGCGTGGCATGACCGCCACATTAAGCACAAAACCTTCCAGGTTGGTGGCAAAGTTCTCTTATATGATAGCAGGTTCCAGAAATTTCCAGGAAAGCTCCAGATGCACTGGTTGGGGCCTTACTTTGTCATCGAGATTCGTGATTCGGGAGCCGTTCGGTTGGCTCAACTGGATAGTATTGTTTTACCTGGGTGGGTGAATGGCACACGCCTGAAACCCTACCAGGAGTAAGTACCTCTCATTTTCCATCAGTAACTCTCGCACCCAAGAGCACCCGTAGCGTAGCGTAGCTGAATAACTCTCCCGCAATCGTGATGAGCATAGGTAGTCTTTCTTTCTGAATGTATAGTGTGTCCCTCTCCGCTAAGTCACGGGGACCGCACTGCAACCGACTGTGGTCGGGGAAGGGCGTGTCCAACGTGTCATCCCTATAGGCTCCTTAAGCGTCTCCACGTCAGTCTAGGTCATTTCACTCACGCACTTGTGTCAGTCCATAGGATCATCTAGATTTGCCTCATTAATTACCATAATTGGCAGTAACCGCGTCGTCATCATTTTTCCATCACCCGCAGTAACCTCAGCCGTCGCATCCACCCATTTCCCCATGCCACCGTCAGCAACTATTAGAATACTCATTGGCACACGATTGATCGCACGATTATCGCAGAAAAGAATGCTAGCAGGAATTAACTCGTTAGGGGGTCTCATCGACTCCACTCGTGCCAGGTGATGACATAACTTGCATGGAAACCAAAAGCACGAGAATGTCGGACCATTTCAAATTAGCAATTGCAGTGATACTAGAGCAGTTGAAGTCTCAAAACGCACAGAACCAAGAAAGGAGACCAAGGCAAATTCTACAGGTCTATCAGCGCCTGGCCAAAATGCCGAAAGCCGTTCCAGCCATCACTAAACCAGAGCTCGACAGTAGGATTCACAAGCTCGAGTCCCTTGTTGGGAAATATGATAATGCAGCCTTGATTGACGCCAACCTTTCAGATGCTGCCGAATTCCTGTCCCTCCATTGGCAGGTGTATATGGAGCACTACTACACCCCAGCTGGAAACTCAGCCAACCGGATGTTACCAGAGTTCAAGGGTCTTTAGCAATCGTCCCTGATGAACTTTAGAAATCTTCCGGTCTTTGGGACCACAGGACCGGCTCTGCAGTGCACACACTTCCTCCTCAGCCGTATTCAGAATGGGTCCTTGTGGCTGAACAAGGAAATTCCCATTCATGCTGAGGACATTCATCGCCTCACGGGGCTTTCGCAGATTGGCACAGTCGTCTCCACTGCCTGTCAAACCTCTTCCAAGCGTGCACAAAAGTCAGGATATGCAGACCTCTATGCCAAATATGGCACCCGTCGAGGGGGGAAAGGAGCCAAGATCGACCTCATTAACACGCCCGAGATTCGCTTCGCCTGCTACCTCATTGCTAGCAAGACAATGAGGCACTACACCAAGGGAGAATGCACTCTGGACACCATATCCATTGCAGAGCACTGTGTCCAGGGTACCAGGTTGAATTGGTGTTCCTTCTTGTTAAAAGAACTATTCGCAGCGTGCGAGGAGAATTATAAGCGTGCTACTAGTTTTATTTATGGATATTTGATCGTTGCTTTTGCCATGTGGAAATGGCACACTCCACTCGTCCGGTTCCCAGCGGAGACTCCATAGGGCTAGCCCCTCGCGATAAAGTTTACTCTATGGAAGGTGTTAGCTGACCCCAGCACTAAACAGGTGAATGCAGAGGCATTTCGGTCCTGGTACGGGCTAATGACGAATGTGGTGGCCAGCTAGCAATGGGTGCCCAGGAACCTGTTGGATGAATATAGCGAGCAAGTGTGGTTCGGGGTAAGTCACAGTCATACTTACCTCCAACCCGCTTGCGTGCTGGAGGACACCTTCCACATGACGCCGTTGAAATTCCAACTGGACGATGCTACCTTCCACCGCGAAGTCTGTTCACGGTCGGGGGTCACGAAGCATATCCGCGACGGGATCCCCAGGTACAACTTTGAGCGGATGTTCCATTGCAACAGCCTGCCGAGACGGATGTGGCAGCACCATCACAGGAACTCCCCGAACCGCTCGTCCCCATCGTCCGCCACTTCAACACCTAGGTACGAAATTTCAATGTGGTGGCCCAGGTTATTTCTAGCGGTGCTGCTCCGTTCCCTTTATTTTCTGAGTTTCAACTCACTCGCTCCACTTCGCACCCGCATACTGCTCCTCTCACCTCCCCCATCCCCACTATCCTGTTTACCTCTACTATTCCAATCCCAACCCTGATGGGTGAGAAAAGCAAGCCTACGGATCACCTCGATGCCCCTCAAACCAAGAGGGCCCGCACCGCCAAGGCAAATCCAGTGGTGGACCTCACCGCTGATGATCCGCCACTGCCCCCAAGCACAGGGGTGCTGATTCAAGAAGAACCCCTCATTGAACCATCCGAGTTCATCAATATTCGCCTTCCACATACTTCCACCACACCGTCCACCGCTCCATCCACTGTTCATCCGCCTACCACTTCATCCGGCCCCTCTAATTCATCTGCTACGGTTTCTGACCCCCTTATCTGGGGACTCCTGGGTGGGGACCGCGGAGCTGAGGTTGACTCTAGTAATGTCGTAGTCATACCACTGGTCGACCCAGCAGTCGAACCCCACCTTTCTCTTACTGATATATTCACACAGCAGACACACATTATGTTCGACTCTGTTGAGGCTCCGCCTGAGCCAACGGTCCCTCCACAAATGGCCCACATTGATCATCAAGAACCGCCGGATCTGAATATGGCTGACTCCGCACACCCAGAGGCCACGCCACCATCCCCTCCTGAGCATTCCAATAGATCAGTTGCCAGTGGGAAACCTTTGCAGGAAAGAATGTCGGAGTAGGGTGCTTCCGGGATCGCCAACTTAGAGACCTGGGGTATAGCTCAGCTGTACTTATTTATTTAGAGGGCGGCCGTGCAAGATGAGAAGCTTCATTCGGCACTACAGCAGCGGTGCGATGAGCAGCACCAACAGATTATGGCACTTAATGAACAGCGCGACCAGCTTACAACGACGCAGGGATACCTGCAAGATCAAATAGCCAATGTCACTCGGGCGTTTGCAGACCTATGGCCCTCTATAAAGGCTCATTATGCCCCACTGCCTGCTGATATCACGGAGAGCAGCGTCATCATCCAGGCTTACCACATTCGGTCTACACTCACTGGTCTACACAGGGAGAATCAGGAGCTTCAAGCAGCATTAGCCGCACAGCCGGCACTACCCGACCCTGAGATTGTATATTCTGAATAGGTTGCAGCTAAGCAGGACCAGGCTGCTCACATGCAGGCGACCCTTCACTCTACAGTGCACGAGGCTTATGACCTCCTGAAAAGTCTGCAGGAGTGTTCCTTAGCCTTACAGTCAAAACGCAACCCATTTCCTCGCAGCTACAGCAGATTTCAAGGGAAATTCAGGAGACCGCGGACCCCGCACGGTTAGACCAATTATATGCCTAGGCAGACTAGCTTGAGGTCCAGATTCAGCAAACCGAGGCCAACTCAGCGATTGCCAAGCAGGTAATTCGGGAACTCCGTCCGCCCACTCAATCCAGTGCCATATCAATGCAACAGCTAGCCGCCAAGGCCGAGACCCAGCTTACCACGATGTTTGGGGCTGTCCCGGTGCCCATAAAGGAGGCCGCTGCCACCAGGATCGCCGAGGAAACGGATTCACTAATGCAAGGGTGGTAGCAAGCTATGTCAACCTTCACTGAGCTTAGAGCTACAGCGTTCCACAGAGTCCCGGAGTTGGGGCCCTTGTTTTAGCAACCGCCTGGAGGCACACAACAAGAACGAGCACAAGACGAAGGCACACAGGGCGAACAGGGCACGGGATCAAGCGGGGCAATGGAGGTAGAAACTGTCAATTGTGATTGACTCAGGGATGAGTCAAGAAATTGTGGTCGGGGCCTGTTGGGGCCCTTATTTTGAAAAACTTGTTTCGCACATTTTGAATTTGGAATAACGGACAGATTTTGGGGTTGCGGAACGAGGGCACATGGTAGCCGCAACCAAGTCGCAACTACACCAAACAGCAGAGCTACCGATGTTGCGAGGGAACAGGCACATAACTGAGGAAAGCAGATGCATGAGTACATATAAAGAAGATATACATCAGAAGACAGAAAGAGGAACACACAGACAACGAGAGAAGCCAGAAGCAGCTAAAGAAGGATGCAGAGAGGAACCAACAGTTGTTGAACTCTAAAGATTTTTTCCTCTTCCACCATATTCCACTCCATTTCCCTTGTCCAATATTCATTTCAAGCTTAAATGATCAATAAAATTAGTTAAAATTGCTTTGATAATTCATATATTAGCTAACTTGCTATGTTTGCATGATTTCGTTGCTGTAGTACTTTTTGACTACACCTAGCTACAGAATGTCTGCATTCTGTAGCTAGTTGCCGATTCTGCAGCTGTCTTCATGTCTAAGCAGGTTCCAGGTGTCATCTCAGAGAAAGGCACATATGGTCATATTCCACATCATCCCCTCATCGTTTGTTGCTCTCCACGAAGATTGAACAGAATTCTGTACGTGGTTATGCACGTGGGAACTTAAACTAGGAGATAGACTCCTAATATGACAAGGATAGTCCAGATGTCCTTTATCATATTACACTGCCACCTTTAGAGTTCTAGTTCGATTTTAATATGGAAAGACAGTTATCCCTGTATTATCTCAGATTTTGTTATGTAAATTTTCTATAAATGTGACTCGGGAAACCGAGGGACAAGGTTAGATTTTTTATTAGATTTTGTGTTTGGCTGTTAAATCCGAAATACTCTGTTTTTGAAGTAAACTCTCTTTAATGAAAGAATTGTTCTGTTGAAAGCACTGAGCCAATCTTAAGGTAGATTTTGCGTGCTACTTTGGTGGTGGAGGGCCCCTGCTACCTAAGAAGCCTTGTTTATACGCTTTAGATAAGTAACTGCATTCCTAGTTTAGTCATTTCCTGAATTTCGTGTTTTTATTCATTCAAATTGGATGCTACAGAATTAGTCTTATTTCTCACGAATTTTTCCAAAAGACAACTAATATGGAATGAGGAAAAAATGTAGTATTATAGGTAGTTGTATTTCTTTGAAGTTCACGTTTTCATGTTCAATCACACCAGTTATTACAGCTAGTCCTATTCCTCTTAATCCTTTCCAAAATATCACTAACTCCAGATAAGACATAGTTGTGGTGGTGTGTTAGAGTTTATTGCATTTTGATTGAATTCATGTTTTGTGTCTCATGCATTTGAATTACACAGCCATACTTGTTTTTACCAGTTGTTCCAAAACATTACTCAAATCAAACATAGTAAGGTTGTAATGTTCCACGGAATTAGTTGCATTTCAACTCAGTTAATACTCCGGAGGTAGATGTCATTTTAGTTTAGATTTGTTACTATCTTTCAAGTTTGATAATGGCCCTTTCGTATAACTCTGTTCACTGTACCTTAAGTTAAATTAGTGGCATTGTAGTCCAACTCTAGTTCATGGTATTTCAAGATAGGTTAAAGGCATCTTCATTAGTTTTGGTCACTGTGTTTGATCAGCTGCATCTTAGTTCAGTGTTCATCATTTTTCTTTCAGTAGCATTAATTTTCAAGTTTAGACTTCACGGTTTTCTTTGCTTATAAACTGCTCTTGCCCTGACTTTCTATTTATGCATCATTATATGGGTAAGAACTAGTGATATTAGCCTAAAAAGCCTTGATTGTTCTGTAATCTTTTGCCACTTCACAAATAGGCCTTTTCCCAGAATTATTCTAGAAAATCTTTAACTTGTGAACAAGGCTTAGTGGTGATAAGTTGAAGCTACAGAATAGATTAATCTTACAATTGCAAGTTAACTTAGAGTAGATATCTTATTATGTTACAAGTAACCTTTTCCAAAATTGTGCTCAAATAAACTTCTAGCCATGGATGGGATTCTTTGTAATATTGTAAGATGATTTGTTTATTTCAAAGAACTTCATTTGCACTAAACTTGTCCTCTTTTTAAACTGTTCCAACATATCTCTAATGCATAAATTGGATAAGTTCTTGCTCTGAGTTCTTGAATTCATGTTGTGATTTGGGAGTCATTATCAAGCTTTGCATTTTCAGTCCTTTAGTGCCTTACACAAGCTTAGAATATATTTTACTTTGTTTTAGTTTAACCATCCACTTCTCTTTACTAGCATTTGGTTCTTTTCCTTTTCAACATAAAATCATAAAACCAAAAACATCAGAAAACACTAAACACAACGTAGTGAGAAAAAAATGCCTAGGCACATATAGTGCACCTCACTTCAGCAGCTTACTAGCCCTAGTTGACAATTAATGAACTCAATTTAGGAACACTAAATTGAGCACAACAACAGTTGCAATAGCGGATGAATAAATAGCAGTCACCCGGCCGAAAGAAAGAATATTGCAAGGATTGTGATAGAATAAGGAATACAGAGCGACTGAAGGAGATCATGCATGATATCCCTGTAGTTCCTAGGCTTCTCTATTCTACCTTTCTGTTCCGCAAGGCATCTGTATCAGATTTGTAAGCTCTCATTGCAAATGCTATGTAACGATGGGTTTGGCCAAAGAGATCAATATAATTGCAGGTTGTTGTCTCAATGTGTGATTCACATGCATGTATGATGGTTCTTATGATTTAAAATTTTATTTGCTTAATACCTGTATGCTCTATGAATGTTCTTGCGTATATGATTCTGTTTATGCAATCGATACATTGTTAATCGTGAGTTGTGTATCCGTTCCTTGCTATCGATCTATTCCCCTTCTGCATGTGGTTGCAGCACGCCTCGGGTGAGACTCTCTGCTTTCCGGAGTAGGGTGATAATGCCGGCGTGATCCTAGACTACAGTGGATTCCTTTGTTGGCCACAACTCCTGAACCTGGGTCTTGTCCGCGAGACCTGACTTCTCGCCAACATGGTCGTTGGATGAAAACATCCAACGGTGGAAATCTATTCAGAATAGGAAAAAAGGAGAGCGGGAGAAGAATAAGGCAGAGTGATTTTGGACCGTTCGATCCGGACACGTGGACGGTCCATATTCAATCAGAGAATCACAATTGGGGGATCGCAATCAGGGGTGGCGAGCGAATGGAGCGATTGAAACATGTGATGCGACGAAGCGCAAGCCATCGATCTAAAGTTTAGATCAACAATGGAGAATGAATCGGGTATGGCCAATCGGTGGGAGAAACAAGTGGACGTGATGTGAAAGTTGCGATGCGATTGAAAAACTCCAATGTGATGGAGCGCTGGCCGCTTGATCGGCTTTCGATCAACAGCGGGGATTTGTTTTAAACGATCGGCGGAAAAACCTTTGCAATATATGAAAACTTAAACTTTGGACTAAAACAAAGGTTTTATGCTTTGGGGGCGGAAAATATATAAAAGGTGGATAGGCGCCCGACTGCGGGGCCTTTGGACTTTACGGAATGTAATATGCCCGGGGTGTATTAAAACAAAGGCCAATTGCAATCGGGCCATCAAGCCTGGTCTTTCAATCAACCCATTTGAAACATTGCGATGCGATTGGCACCTGGGATCTTTAACACTTGGTCTCGGGTGAAAATTCATATGAAATGAAAAAGGCGGGGGGAGATTTTATACGTATAAGTCCTTATCACATCGGAAAGTTTGATGCGGCCTTTTCAATCAACCCATTGTATTTTTCTCCGATTGCGATTGTGCGATCGGTCTTTCAATCTACCCATTTAAATATTCAACACGTGACTTTGGTTTTTTAGTTTAAACTTTGGGAAAGTGGGTTTTAAAGACTTTACAAAGAAAAAGAACGATCGGAGATGGAATATTACAAGGTTTTTTAAACGCCGAGGCGGGCCCACGTTTAATAATAAAATGACAATGTGATTGGGGTTTTAAACACAAAAAGGCTAATCGCATCGAGACTTTCAGACCATGGCAAAAGACTTGCGCACTTTGAAACTTTGCGATGCAATTAGCGCCAATACGGGTTAGCACGTGGTTCCAGGCCCAATGCGTATGGTGGGGAAGTGGTGAGGACTTAGCCCAAGGGGGCTTGAGTCCTTAGTAATAAAACTTTGTTTTTTATGAAAATTTTCATATTTTTCAATGGATTTGGGGGTTTTGGTATAGTTTAAAAAAGAATTTTTAAAATATGTAAAGATGATTTTCAGGAATTGAAGAAGAGGAATCATGAAAACAAAGGATTTTTTATGAATAAAAAGGGGAGAAAATGAAGGTTAGTGTTGAGTGGGAGAAGGGGGAAAATGATGGTTTTTCAGCAGTTTCTTCTCATGAATTCAGCAGAATTTCTGTATAAAATGGGAACAAAAATGAAGATTTTGGACAGAGGCATGAGGCCTTTCAAGAGTCTTCAAGAGCCAACAATTTTAGCAATAAAATTTGTTCCTTGGAGGCTCAAAAATTCTTAGCCACCTTTTGCTATATCAAATTTTATAAGTGGCTAACAGAACAACATCGGGTTTGAGAGGTATGGTCTCACTGATTGGATGGATCGTGATCACGGGTAGCTATGAGGACTCTGTCTCGACAACAGAAGATGAACTAAGATTTGTAGAAATAACTTGTGTTGACTCTGGTACGTGTGAGGATGATTTCGCACCAGAGGTACTGATAGTACTAGTTTCAGGAGATCGATGTCGCCTTCGCCGACCATAAGTAGCTTCCGGTGGTAAAGGTGGTTTCAATTCTATTCTACGTGAACAATGGGGAAATGGATGTTCTTCTTCCATGATGACTGATTTATTTTATGACCAAAACAAATAAAAAAAATAAAAGGGTAATTCTAGGCAAAAGGTTTACCAAGTAATTTTGAACTGTAGAATACCTCCTGGCAAACCAAGAAGTACGGACAAGCAATCTCCCTGAATGTTGTGTTTGGTGTATCACAAGTTACAAGGTGGCTAACTCGGTTCACTATGGATGGATAGCAACCTAAATTTTTCCTCCCAAATATATTGAAGGTACGTGGAGGCCCAAGTACATATTAGCGTTGTCTAATGTGAAACCACACAGCGAGAGCACCCCCTTATACTTTTTGTACTAGAACACCACCCGATATACCTGAAGGTACGTGGACAAGCTCCAATATACTTACGTATGTGGAGTGAGGTATCACCCTCGAAATGTATCACAAACAATTAATGAAAACTGCTATTTTTAACGACGTTGAAACACGTCTCTAGCCTAGAAATTCTAAATGTTATCGTTATGGTTCCAATGCTTTCTTAGGTAAATTAATGTAAATTTTAAGTTTATCTTGTTTAAAAATTTGCCTTTTGATTTTCACAGCGTGATGTGATGGAAATTTCTAAAATTTAAACTAAAATGATAAGCAAACTTTTCAATTTTATCTTTTTCAATGAAAATCCTAGCTACTAAGGGAAAGAGCAATCAGTTTTGAGAGCAAACAACAAAGAGCACAAACTAAAATGCAGCTTTCGTAACTTGTTCCTATGAAAAACACACAATTCATTATATGCACATGCAGGTTTTTCTTTTCATCTCCCTTAATGTGAATTCAAGAAAAGAAACTATATGCATCAAATAAACAAAAAATAAATGTTTTCTTCTTTAAGAAACGAGAAATTAAACAACAATTTCTCTTTTAGGAAAAACGAAGAATGGAACTACATTTTTTTCCTACAGGAAATGAAGAATTTAACGAAAATTTCCTTTACAAAAACAAATGGATCTAATTCAGAAATAAAATACTTTGAATTTGATTTTTCAATGATAAAGAAAAACACTTAAAGAGACATTGAACAAACTTAATTTTCAAAGGAGGAAGAATCAGGCAAATTCACTGGTCTCTATGAGGTATCAGACAATTGAAGACACAACAAAAAAATGGCTTAGAATGATGGCGATGAAAAATTAAAATGGAATTTGGTTGGCTAAGGGGGCAACGTAGTCTCTAAGGGGAGATAGTGCATTGCAATGCACCCTTGAGTGGGAGACAATGCATTGCAGTGCACTGTGTCTTGACCAACAGTGCGTTGGGCGCAGCAGAGATGGAAAATGTAAGATACAGAACACACTTCTAATGAAATTATTTGATTCAAAATTCTAATAATTGAAAGTAGATGCTACTAGGTGGATAATCAGAGGCAAAAACACCAGGAATGATAGGAAACTCCCCAGCGGAGTCACTAATTTGTTATGCAGAATTATGATTTATGGATAAATCAAATTCCCTAAGTGTGGTGCTAGGAACTTAGAACAATGGCTTAAAGACTTTGTTATCGCTTTCTTTAATAATAAATAGACACACATAAAGATAGAAGAACATACTTGTGATCCAAGCTCTTCCTATCCTCCTTCTGTCGCTTTTGTTGTAGCCTCCAATCCAACTTAGATCGCTAGATTGATTCCTGCAAGTATAAACAGAGAACATCAAACATATTGCAATACACAAATGCCTAGTTATCTTAATCACTTAAATCAATTAAACATGAAACATATATATCATTCAAGGGTCCATTGCATGAGAAATACAAACACAAACAGATACATATATGGGAAAATTAATAGCAATATTATTAAAGAGTAGAAGGGGGAGGTTACAACCAATGATCAATTTGATGTCACCAGCTCCAGCTTCATCCCAACCTCATCACATTCAACATCTCACCAGCATCATATCACTTGTTTCACTATCTCAATTGAGAATCCAACAGCATTTCTTTACCAAAATTCTTCATTCCCTAGCACTAATATCTGTGCTCAATTTATAGGGAAACTGATGGTAGTTTCTCAATGAATGACTTTCTAATAATAGGCAAGACATGTTCCCAAGCTCAAAGGTGTTTGATGGACACTTGGATTCAAATTTTGACACATATGGACTCTTCTAGAAGGCACTGGCCATGTGGAGATTCCGAAACAATGAGAATTTCGCTCCCATTTGACCAAAACACCCTTGAATGTCGGGAAGTGCATTGTAGTACACCCTTGAATGGAGGGAGCTACATATGCAACGCAGTTAGTCCCTTGAGAGGCAGCGTTGGTGAGCTCATAAGTGATATAACATATACTTCAAACCTTGGAAATATCACAATAGAAGACATGAATGATTTTTTCTTCTCTTAGGGCAAATAGCAATGGAAATGTAAGGGGATGATAGACCCTATTTCATTGGTCCTGGGGATGATGTCCAGTTTGACCAAGTCATGGGGGATGATGCCCAAATTGACTTATAACACCCTCTCAACAAGAAAGGAATCAATCTGTCCCAATCCGGTACCTTTGGAATGTTCTTGCATGCGCACATGAAAATCTCCTGAAACCGAATAGCCTCCAACAACTATATCAGTACAATGCATCTATCATCAGAGTCTTATGACTGCCGGATCCTACAAAACATATGTACTGAACTCTCTGTGCTGCTGACATCTACATCCATTAACTCTACATTGCTGCCAACTCTGATCTATGCTCCAGTATCCAACACCTGTCACTCTAATTTTTGTCTTCTTGACATCTAACTACATCAATCTAACCAATCCTTCCCGCTACTGCTATATTATGGGCTCCCCGTAGCCAAGTTCGATCCATGAGACACACCATCTCAATGAATCCTGCCCAAATTTCTTCTTGGGATTAATTCTGCACATTGCTCCACCTCACACCTAAAGGTATAAATGCATGTACTCCCTCTACCCTTCTAGCTTGAAATTTCCCCCTCTTAGAGGTCTCTGCTTGAGTGGAATCTTCTACTCAGTCTCCTCTCTGCATCTCCAATATTGGCTACATGTTGAGAGATAATTTCTCCCTCTCAACCACCAAGTAATTAACCACTTCTTTTCTCCTCAAAGCATTGCATGCATCCTCAACCTCAAGAGCATACAGGTTCTTGACTCTTGAACTGATATGCTTCACCTGTCCCATGGCTATGTGTTTAAGGAACACCTTTTATTTTCTCAACATCACTTTATAACCATGGTCTTCCAATACCGCTATGGAGATAAGAATATTCCTTAGGCCTGGAACATACAAAAAAATTTCTATTCCGAGAGGGGAGTCAGACTGCCTCTGAAAGGTAGTTGTACCTATCACGGTCACACTATACCTCCCGTCATCTCCAATTTATATGTTCTACTGGAGATCCTTCCCCATCTAAATACCACATGAATCCCATTACAGTGTTGGCCATGCATGAAATCATGGTAAAATCAAGCTTGAATTGTGAAGCCAATGCTTCACCTACTACAATTGTAGGCTCCTTCTTGCTTGCCTTCTGTGGAAAATTTGTAGCATAGTGCCTATGCTTGTGGCAATGAAAGCATCTGATCTTGGACAAGTATTTATTGCTCACTTTGCCTTGGGATTTATTTCCCTTGGCCTTCTTTTCGTTACTGGCCAAGGCACAATCTTCCTCGTCATTAGTCTTGGATGAGGATCCATCCCTGGTATTCTGCCTGAATTCTTCTTGTACCAAATCTGACCAAAGTCGCTCCCAATCTGGTAAATTCTCCCTCCCATTGACAGAGTCTTGATAACTATGCCAACTCTTGGGAAGGCCTAGAAGTGCTAGGCTCACCAATTCATCGTCTACTACAGTCACACCAACACTTCCAAGCTCATCTCGACATTGAGTGAACTTCACCAAGTATTTTGGTACCATTTCGCTGTCCTCCTTCTTGATTTTCCTGAGCTTGTCCTTCAACGCCAACTTCCTTTGGTCATTTTTGTTCAGAAACATATCTATCAAGGCCTTCCACATAGAATATGGAGTCACCTTTCCATGGAGACTCGAGACAATGTGATCTCGAACTCCCTCTAATAAGATCATCCTCGTCCTTGCTACCTTCTTTAAGCATCAAGAAGAGCGGTGTCTGCTGTTGCGGGCTTGGGAATATCATTATCAACAAATTCTTTCAACCCATTATCCTCCAGAACTGCCTCCATTCTATCTTTCCATGTGATATAATTAGAATTTCCCTCGAGTGCATATTCCAATTTTAATCCACTGAAATCCATCTTGATCCGCTTGTCGCACCAACGAAAGTATGTAGAAGTTTGAATATTGTTCAACACAAACTCAATTTATTCTCCACTAT
The DNA here is from genome assembly GCA_034641835.2 of Pinus albicaulis. Classification (NCBI taxonomy): domain Eukaryota; kingdom Viridiplantae; phylum Streptophyta; class Pinopsida; order Pinales; family Pinaceae; genus Pinus; species Pinus albicaulis. The sequence goes on from CM076570.1 coordinate 1,594,508,595, forward strand.
TGTGATTTCTGGCACTCTGATACCATGTAGAAAATCTCTAAGATGGCTCTGATACCATGTAGAAATTATACAAACAATATGTTTTCCAATGGATTCAATCTGATCATGCAATACACTAGAGCAAGATACTAAATCCTTCTACAATTAATTCTGTGAAAATTAAACATGATCACACAATCACATCAAGTAGGAGAAAGAAGAAAACCAATCCACAACACAGATATTTTTCCTGGGGATATCTTTTTGCTCAAAGCCCCTCTATCTCTATTGTATAATGAACCAAGGAATCATGAAACAATAGAATGCACTCTTCTCACAAGATTCTGTTGCACTATCCTGACTGTCTCACACTGATCTAAACAAAATTGGTCCAAAACTTAGCCAATTCTTAGCATGTCTTCATTTTTCCTTGCTCACACAATTCATGTGGAATGAAATCCCTATTATTTGGGAATTTCAACCTTCCTTGACTGCGCAATACATCATGGGCATCCTATGGTGTATATAATTATGGCCGGGAAATTTTCTATAAATACAACTGATAGATAACCTCCCTTTAACCTCTGTCTCAACTGGGTCTTCATCAGAACTGACATGCATGCAACTAATAATAGTAAATCACCAGTCACTTGACAGATCACTGCATGTGAATTAAATCTGATTTAATTCACTTGACTTCTCACTAGTGCAACAATGAGTTACAACTAGTTAGACTAACTTTAACTCACTTAATTGAGTTAACTGATTTCTCATGCATTAAACTAATACACTAATTTCAAATTGGACTCTAAAACAAATAGAATCACTCTACATGCCTCACCAGCCACCCTCTACTCAAATTTCATGATCTAACTGAGTCTATTACACTCAGTTAACTATTACAAGTGATTATGAGATAAGATTACAATTTATTGTCTAATTTTTTTAAGGGATGAATAAATTTGAGACACATTTCTTCTAATTTAATTAAGAAATAATTAAATCAAAATCCTCCATGGTAGCCATTTTTGGGTGCCATTTTCTGGATGTTGTTTCTAGATGCAAATTTCACTGTTTCTTGTTACAAAATTCAACACAGTGGACTCCAGAAATGGTACAACAGTTAGAAAAGACCAGCAACAATATCACTCACGTGATAAATCATTGGATCGATCATGTCCAGGGAGGATTTGTAACTGATTTTGATATTGACCAGTTTGTATCTTATTATGAAGTTGAAAGAATATTTTTCAAGGGTCCTAGAGGTAAGTTCCTATTCTCTTTGAAGTTGTGGATTAAGATGATATTGTATGAATAGGGTAGTTTGTGTAATCATATTGAGTGAATGTCCCTAAGAGGCACAACTACGGGAAGTGGAAGAATTTACCACACAGATACAGAAGAAGGGTTTATTTACAGTCCTCTCAAGGGCAGATCTGATAGTAATGAAGAATCTGATACTAGTAGCTTTGGTGAATCTGCGCACTCTGAAGAAGAAGAAGTCTCACAAGATCAGAATAATCTTTGGTCATTAGCCATAATTCAAATCCCATCCACTCCACTTCCAAACTCATCTAACAAATCATCCACTCCACCTCCACCACCAAGTGTAGATATGGTCATGTCTATGAAATTTTCTACTTTCCGAGGTATTGGGAATGAAGATACAAAAAAAATTTCGTTTGTCACTGATGTTGTATGGAGAGCACAGCAGGTAAACAATGATGATGTTAAGAAAGTGCAGTTAGCCACTACCTTTCAAGATCGAGCACTAAACTGGTATATATGGTATGTATCAGTGAATCCTAATGCCACTATTGATGATTTGAAGGTTGCGCTAAAAGACAAATTTAAGAGGTCGAACTCATTTTCATAATGTGTCACTGAGCTAAAAGAGATTAGTCAAGAGTTGAATGAATCTGTATGGGATTCGGATCAGAGATTAAAGTGCACTATCAGAGACGGTGGATTCACTATCGATGATACCCAACATAAGGAATGGTTTATTTCTATGTTGCTCCCACATTTGCGCCATGCCTTGAATCAACAGAAGATTGTGACGCAGGGTGAGGTCGTAGAAATCACAATGAATTTGGAAGCTTTGTCGATACCAGCTGCGCATATCGGGACCCAACAGATTCAGAATCAGTTAGAAGCGATGCATTTAGAAATTTAGAATCTACTTAAAGAAAAGGGAAAGGAGGTATGCACAAATGTATGGTGCATACAATGCAAAGTTACTGGGCATCATAAGGATCAATGCCCTGTATTTAATGATTATTTGCAAGCTAGAGGACCTAGCTCGTTGAAGAGCACGGTTGGTCTTAGTGGGACACCTACAATATCGTGCACAATTTTTCAGTCTATCGGTCTGCGTGCGAATGATTACTGTCCACAGATTGGAAAATATGTGCCAAAGCTAAAGCAACCTTTTTGCAAGTTTTTCTCGTCACTGGGACATGATGAACAACACTGTTACAGTTTTGATTTGATGATGGAAAAAGATGAGCTATATAGAATGCATGTTGAACCTAACTCACCAGCATCCCCATCTGGGCATGGTGGATTCCAGACTAGAGGATGAGGAAGACGAGGAAGAGTTGGTCGAGGGATGGAACAACTCATCTACTACTATTATGGAGATGTTGTACATTATGCGTGTGACTATCCAAATCCATCCGACAATCAGTAGGCAGTTTGATCATGCAATTGAATATTATCATGTTTTTATTGCTAAGATGTAGGAAAAGAAGACACAAAATCCGACGCAGAATATTCAGATGGTCAGTGCGAAGTTGTGCGAAGAAGATCCCAACGTGAATGTTGTCACTAGGAGTGGTGCGGCCACTGGAGAGGAGAAAGGAAAGAAGTTATTTGTTTATATTTGGATCTAAAAACTACCTGGTAAAAAGGATGGATTCAATTTAAAATGCGAAAAAGACACCTTTGTAGAATAAAAGAAGGGGTTCGTAGAAGCAAGCACATCCACATCAACGAAACCTATGGATGTGGCCAGAGTAGATGAAGAAATAAATCCATTCTTACAAGCTTGTATCAAGTTTTTTCGCAATTAAAATGCAGTGGAGAATCTTCAAGCATTGATAGATAACTACGCAGAAAAAGAATAGCCCTAGATGGAACAGAAAGTTGTCAAAAATATATATAAGAACAAAAGAAGAATTGTACAAGAGATGCGCTTGACTGCTCAAATTGATGCCTATGAGATGGATTAGGTCATTCTGGATCTAGGATCTGGTGCAAATGTCTTACCTATGCATACTTGGAAGCACATGAGAGAGCCTAATTTTGAATGTTCTAATATTCAGTTGTGCATGGCAAATCAACAAAATATCATTCCACTAGGAAGACTTTCACAGGCGCTAGTAGATATTGAAGGAGTAAAGGTGCTTGTAGATTTCAAAGTTATACATATTGTGGATGATACTGATCCTTATCCAGCTTTGTTGGATTTAGATTGGGCTATTGATATGAATGGCATCATAAATATTAAGAGGAGAAGTATGGTATTTGAGAACAATGAAACCAAAATTGTAGTTCCTCCAGATCCTACAGAAGGTGTAAGATATATAGAGCCAGTGCGTGCGGACAATGATGTTGACCATATCTATAAGCTGACATGATGATTGGATCAACCCAACAGCTGATGGAAGGCTTAATTAGGAAAAAGATAGTTCTTGATTCTCTGATTCAGATGAAGAACTGGTAGAATCGGCTACACGAAGTATCTACGCTACGCTACAATTGAGTGACCAGATCGCTTCGCTGTATATCATTAAAGGTACAATAATTGGTTTATTATGATGGTTTAACTAATCTGAACATGTTTTTAGGAGAAATTTAAAGGAATTTTCCAGAAGCACATAGATTCCATGCACTGGATATAGCACTGTGCTCTATCCCAACACGATGGTGGGAGACTCACAAAGGAAACTTGGATAACTGGGAAGAATGCATCTGAATGATGAGACTGCGATTTCAGTGTCTAACTACTAGAATGGAAGAGCCTTATTCTGGAAAATGTGATCCGCGTAGACATCTGGCTAAATGGACTGAAGTATGGGGCACATAGACGAGACAAGAATGGGTGCATATGTTCGTCCACACATTGAGGAAGGTGCCTACTAATTGGTACCTGGAAATGGAGCTGCACCAAGGAACCAATGAATGGTCTACACTGACCAAAAGCTTCATTTTGACCTTCAGTTTTGAAAGTGGGTGTAACGACCAATCTAGGATGCTAGATTAGACTCATTTAATGTCGACCAGGGTCAGTAGTCTTAGAGGCACATCTAATATTTTTAGACCTAAAAGGTTCTGTTTTATATGTGTAAATAAATGTCTAATTGTGACAGGCTTCAGTACTCCTTTACAAGAGGTTAAAATATGTTTCCTTTTCACAATTTAAACACTTATATTATCAAATTTTAATCTACTGATCTTAAAAACAGAGTGTTTCTAATCTGAGCTTTTCAATCCTCTTACGAATATATGTTTCACAAAAACTCCTTTAAGATAACACACTGAACATTCTAGAAATCAAATTCATAAAAACAAACAGAGTTCACAGAGATATTTTGAAATCCAATGCTCGATTACACCTTTTACAAGGACTGTTTCAATAATTCTGCAATCGAATCTTCAACTTATTGCTATGAACCATAAATTAAAAATAAATTTCAAGAACTTCTGATTAAATAAATGAAATCTCAAGCAATGAACGAACTCACAAACAATGAAATGAAATACGTTGTTCAGATCTGAAAAACTAAACTATATAAAACATAAAACGTAAAATAAAGTGTACCAATCTTTACGTAGGGCCCTTCCACGCACTGATGGCACACTTTGATAACTTCAAATGATAAACCTTTAACTCGTAAACACTGAGATTGGTGAAATTCTGCTTTTCATTAAGTTCTGGAAATGATTACATTCAAAACAGAGTGCTGGAATACACTTTACAGTCTTAAGTCTGATTTCTTCAACGTTTTCATTAACTAAACTTTCGAATCAAAATCCTCCTATTTATTAAAATTTACAACTAGAAGGCTATATTCGTTCCTTCTTCATCTTAACTAATTCCAACATAGTTCGAATTAGTTCAAAATTCCTAACTTTAAGCAAAAGATCATGTACATCATTATAACTTCTGATTTCTCTGCTGAAGAGGCTGAGTTTGACCGACTTTGACCATATATCTAGGAACTCCAAATCCGATGGCAAATAGATTTTCTACCATATTTGTACATCCCAGATGACGTTCATGCCTTCTATTTTGATTTTCCTGTCATGCCACATGTCACAACATAAACTGATTATAGGATGTAGTGACTTCCTGTAATTTTGTTGAAAATTTCCAAATTTTAACATAAAAACTCATAAATTAAATTTAATGCAAAATAACAACTATAATGCTTTACTTAATCAATTTCAATGGACTTATGGGAAGTTTATGGAGAAAATGATAGATAAATGGTGAATTTTTAATAGAAAAGGGTAGCAATAAAATAGTACCAACATCTCCCCCAAACTCAATGGTTTAGCATGTCCTCATGCTAATCCTGATGTACTCCCCTTAAACTCTGTTTCTGCCTGTACCTCAGCTACCTGTAACAATATATCCACATTCCTCTAAACTCTGGCATTCTTCTGAACTTGAGACTGATGTTTTAACTTCTTATATTTTTCCTTGAGACTCTTTTTCTGAGTATAACATTTTATTGCCCAATTACTTATTTCAGTTTGATCAATCTTCAGTTCCTTGATCTTTTTCTTCAGTTTTTCATTCTTTTGTTGTATTTTCTTGCTTTGAGCTCTCAGCGTTTCATTTTCCTTCTTGATAACCTTCTCTAACATGTTTGCTTCCATTAATTCTTCTTTCAGCCTCTCAATCTGCTTTTCTAACCTTTTCTGCTTCTTATTTGTAGGTGTTGGTTCTTCCTTTTCTTTCTCATTTCTTCCAGTTTCCATTTCTGCTTCATGTACTAACTCACTACTTTCAATTTCCATTGGTATGCTTGCATTCTGTTCTGGTGGCTCATCTTGTGTTTGACTCCTTTTCATCCTCCTTGATCTTCTGTTATAGGTAGTGAAGATTTTATCTTTTTCAATTCTCTTAGCAGCTTCTTGCTTTTGCCTTCTTGTTCTTACACTACTGCTCGGTTGAGGAATATTACTTGATTTAAGCTCAGGAATTTCTTTATCAACATCAATCATCAATTCCATGCTTCCTTGCTTCTATTGTTCTTCTTCTCTATCTTTGATTTGATTATCAATTAAGAATTCCTTCCATGTTTTTCCTCTTCTCTGCAACTCAGATTCAATTAGTATTTTAATCAAGCCAAAATGATATAAACTCTTGTCTTCATTACCTTTGTGCTTTTGAATAGTCTTTGACATCTTAGTCAGACTCTGCAAAAGGAAATAGGGTAGATTGATAATGCATTGGCCTTTCAAATGCAACAGAAGTTTTATGTGATAGAGATATACAATACTATATCGACCTTCACATGTAATGAATTTTTGAATGATATACACCATCTCATCCCATGGATGCACTAACCAGCTTCTTGGGACACCCTTCTTCCAGTTAACTGAAGAAACCCTTGACCTGGACATGAAGTGGGTCCATGATTTTTCCTTGAACTGTTTGGTTTTGAAGTACTTCTCTCCTTCAGGACTGATTTCCAAAGTTTGTGCTATTATATCTTCTAAAATTCTAAAAGAGACATTTCCTACTAGAGCTTTCTCTCCATTGAAGGAAAATGCAAATTGCTTCGTGACCTCTTCATTATTCCCATTAAATTTCTGTAGGAAAGGCAACCAATGTTTTTCTTCTAAAATTTTGACACAGTCCTCGTGATACTTCAGTCTATCAAATGTTTTGGGCTCCACTCTGTTGGTCATTGTTTCCTCTATTTTTTAAAAAATTCTCTGTTCTTAACCCCTTTTCTATGCTTCAAAAAAAAAAAAAATCTATCAAGGTTTTCAAGTGGTTACCTCTTCTACTGCGTTTCTCTGACCTAGTTAATGTCCTCAATTTTCTGAGCTGCCTTCTTTAATTTCCTGAGCTATTCCTCAAATTATGGGCGGCCTTCTTCACTGTGCTATTCTTCAAATTCTGGGCGGCCTTCTTCACTGTGCTATTCTTCAAATTCTGGGCGGCCTTCTTCACTGTGCTTATTCTTCAAATTCTGGGCGGCCGTAGAGAAAAACCCCTGGATAACTTGTCTGCTATATTTTCTCAATGGAACCACACATGCTATCGCGGTCCTCCTTAAAAACTCAGAGTCTAAAATTTAACTCTTTAACCACTATATGAACTTAAAAATTCAACAACCGACCTCAACTTACTTGGTATCATACAATACGCAGAGAACAGAGTCTTAAGGTTATGAATTTGGGTCGGACAATGCATTCAAATTGCGGACAGCGCATTCAAATTGGTCATGAGTTTGTTTGCAAGGAAGGACAGTGCATTCAGATTATGAATACAAAGGAGTAGTGATTTATAAAAGCATAATCATAATATAATTCGTGTGATGATAACGGATACATTCCACTCCATAAACGAATTTGGGTCAGAGCATCATTTTTATAACTCCGTCTGTTGAAATGAAATGTAATCATGTGTTTTACAAATGTCTTACCATTGAGCTGACTCTTCATTGAGTGTCCATACAGCCACTTCTTTGTTGGTACCTTTATTGAGAGAGGGCGTATTTAAAAATGATGAGTTTTTAAAGAGCGGATTTGAAGAGGGTAATAAAGATAGGAAATAGAATAATAGGCTAAGGTATAAATGAATGGGAATAGAATAATAGGCTAAGGTATGAATGGAAATAGAATAATAGGCTAAGGTATGAATGGAAATAGAAAATAGAATGATATAGGAAGCAAAGATTATGGATATAGGGATTTTTGAAATTGATAATCAAGCAATAATAATTATTATTTTTGAACACTAAACTAATTTAAGAATTTAAATGTTAAAAATGAAAATTTCAACAATACTTTACACTTGTTGACTGACAGAATGCTGATTTGGCTTGCACAGGTGACTGATCTGTTTGTACAGGTATGACTGATCTTCATCTTTCAAAACAGGTCCCTCTGAAATGAGTATAACAGGTCCCTTTTTAAAATCTGAAGAACCATCTTTATTTTTCAAAACAGGTCCCTTTGAAATGAATGTAACAGGTCCCTTTAAAATCTGAAGAATCATCTTTTATGTAGCTTCTTTTATCCTTATTGTTGATGTAGCCTTCGAATTCTGGTAATAAACAACCTTTGAAAAATTTGTTGAAGTAGAACAAGTCCCTCTGAAGTAGCCTTTGTTGATGATGTATCTTTTGTTGAAGTAGAACAGGTCCCTCTGAAGTAGCCTTTGTTGATATAGTCTTCTGAATAGGTCCCACTGCAAATCTTATTGCTTAAACAGGTCCTTCTAATTAGAACAAAAATATCTCTTTATTGAAATTCTGAACAACTGAATTGAAATACTGAATAACTGACACAGATTCCTTGAAGCTTTAAAAATGGGGAGATGAAAAATCACTGATTCTTCTACCAAAGGGAAAAACCATTAATTCTTCTCCCCCACTAAGTGTTTGACTTGTCCTCAAGTCATTATTGAATTGATGAAAAACAATAAACAAGTATAACAAAGAATTCTTACCAGCCAAATGATTGGTTTTCAAGTAAGAATTCGGGTTTAGAGTGTGCCAGAGTCTGGTTTTCACATCTAAACCATTATTTTTTATTTTATTTTTTTATTTTTTATTTTTATTAGTTTTTAACAAAAGAAATTGAAATGACTAAGGTAGAGATATCATAGCTGAAGGCTGTGATATCTCAACCTCCTTTTGCTGAGATATTGTTTCAATAAAATCTTCCTTGCTTATGGGCTTATGATAGAGTTTCAGCCTATGACCATTGAGAGTAAAGGTCTTGCCTTCTCCATCAATTGTTGTAAGTTTGACTAATCCATTGTCATATGCTTCAACTATTTCATATGGGCCCATCCAATGTGTTGTAAATTTGGCTTTATGGTCTCTGAATTTAGAGTCAAAGAGTAAAGCCCAGTCTCCCTCTTTAAACTGCTTCTTCTTAATGTGTGCATCATGCCACTGCTTCCTCTGTCTCTACATTAGGATTGTTCTCTGTTCTGCTTGTTGTCTCATCTCATCTAGCTGGTTTAATTGCATAATTCTCTCCTTTTGTGCTTCACTGAGATCAATTCCTAAATCTGCAACCATCTTATAAGTATGTATTTGAAATTCGATAGGAAGCAGTACCTCTTTTCCGTACACCAACTGATATGGTGTAAATCCAGTAGTGTCTTTCCACGTAATCCTGTAAGCCCATAGTGCATCTTTGAGTTTTTCTTCCCAATTCTTTCTGTTCATTGATACTGTTTTAGTAAGAATCCCCTCCAAAGTTTTATTTGTTGACTCCACTTGGCCATTGGCCTGTGGATGGTAAGGTGTGTTTTTTCTGTGCTTGATCTTATATTTTTCTGTGATATCTTGGACTAACTTTGAAGTGAACTGAGTACCCTGATCTGTGACTATCTCCCTAGGTACTCCATACCTTACAAAAATTTCTTCAAATAGGAAGTTTACCACTGTTTGCTCTGTTGCGCGGACTAATGCTTTTGCTTCAGCCCATTTTTTTACGTAATCAGTACATACTAGGATGTACTTTTTTCCCTTTGATGGTGGATTTATGGGGCCTACAAAATCTAGAGCCCATTTCTCAAATGGCTCTAAATGTATTTGGGGCTGAAGTGGCATTTCATCTGAAGCTGTGGGTCTACCCATTCTTTGACAACTATCACAACTCTTCACATACCTCTTAGAATCCTTAAAAATAGATGGCCAATAGTAGCCAAGGTTGAGAATCTTGAATGCTGTCCTCTTGGCTGCAAAATGCCCACCACACGGTTCGTCATGACAAGATTTTAAAATATCAATTATTTCATCATTTCTTACACATCTTCTAATAATCATATCATAACCGGTGTAAAATAAATCTCCATTGATCCATGAATATCTAGCACTTTGTTTAATCAGCCTCTTCTTCTCCTTTGTAGTAAAATGTGGAGGTGTCTTTCCTGTGGATAAATAATTGGCCAAGTCATCATACCATGGATCTATTATTGAAATTGCAAACAGATTTTCATCTGGAAAATAATCTTCAACCGGAACAATCTCACCTGAGTTCTGCAATCTAGAAAGAAAATTTGCCACCTAATTCTCCTTACCTGGCCTATCTAACACTGTAATATTAAATTCTTGTAGTAATAACAGCCATCTGGTTACTCTGCCATTAGTGATTGGTTTATTCATTAAATATTTAATGGCTGAATGGTCAGTATGTACAAAAACCTCATAACCAGTGATATAGTGTCGGAATTTATTTACAGCATGTATGATTGCCAACATTTCTTTTTCAGTGACTGTGTAATTTAATTCTGTAGGTGTTAGATTTTTGCTGATAAAATAGATAGCATAATTGAAAGACTCTTCCTTTTGTCCTAAAGAAGCACCTACTGCAATGTCAGATGCATCTGAAAAGATGTGAAATGGTAGACTCCAGTTAGGCCCTTTTAAGACTGGTGTGGTTGATAGTTTTTGTTTGAGTGTTTCAAAAGCTTTCTGACAATCTTCATTCCAGTTGAATGGTATATCTTTTGCTAGAAGTTTAAACAAAGGTAGAGCCATTTTTCTAAAATGTTCAATAAATCATCTATAATAGCTTGCATACCCAAGAAAACTTCTTACCTCTTTTTGTGTCTTCGGAATTGGTAAATTGACAATGATCTGAATTTTTGCTGGATCAACTTTAATGCCTTGAGAATAAATATAGTGACCCAATACTATCCCTTCATCTAGCATCATAAAACACTTTTCATTGCTCAAGGACAGATTAGCTTCAATACATCTTTTCAAAACCTTTTCAAGATTTTCTAATGAATGCTCAAATGAATTACCATAAACTGAAAAATCATCCATATAAACTTCAACACATTCATGAACTAAATCAGCAAAAATAGCTAAAACAGCTCTCTGAAATGTAGCTGGAGCGTTACAAAGTCCAAATGGTAAAACATTATAGGCATAAGTGCCCCAGGGACAAGTAAAAGTGGTCTTATCCTGGTCCTCTAAAGCTATCCTGATCTGGTTATAGCCACTGAAACCATCAAGAAAAGAGAATGATGATTTCCCAGCTAAAGTGTCTAGCACTTGGTCGATGAATGGTAGCGGAAAATAATCTTTGAGGGTTGCTTTTTTCAATTGCCTATAATCAACACAAATCCTCCACTTGCCATTTTTCTTGGGCACTACTACCAATGGTGATACCCACTGGCTGTCAGAGATAGGATATATAAAATTAACTTTCAATAGTTTTTGCAATTCCTCTCTAACAATATCTTGAAGAATGGGATTCATTCTTCTCTGTGGTTGCCTCACCGGTTTTATATTATTATCTATGTAAATATGGTGAGTGCATGTTTCGGGGTGGATTCCGTGCATATCTGTGTAGTCCCAAGCAAATTCTTGCTGATACTTTCTCAATAATTGAATCAGTTTTTCCTCCTGAGACAAGTCTAGGTGAGTGCTAATATTCAATGTTTTGCTCGGACTAATCTCTATAGTCTTGCTCTGAGTGTTTGTGATAGATTGGATGGGAAAAGTGTTTTCAAATGATGATTGCAAAGAATGGAATGTGCATATTTCTTGAAAATTTTGTGCCAAAAATTCATCTGCAGCATGGTATTGTTCATTTCTTATTTCTTCAGACATTTCAGGTTCAGAAAGGAACAATTCTATCAAATCATCATTATTGTCTTCATGAAAATCGTAGATCTGATTGATGCTAAAAACAGATTGAACTTCTTCCTTATCATTGTATTTATCATCTAGCCATAAATTGTTTGCTACTGCTGGTGTTTGTGTTGATGGGTAAAGAGTGAGTTGCTTCCTTTCAGTTCCTCGTGAAATGATCATATTACCTGATCGACACCCTATGAATGCATCAGCAGTTGCTAACCATGGTCTACCAAGAATGATAGGGTGACCTCCTAAATTAGATTTCGGTTGAAGAACTAAAAAGTCCACTGGATACTCCCAAGAGTCCAGTGAAACAATTATATCCTCCAAAATTCCTTCAGGAATCACTTTAGACCTATCGGCTAGTTCTAAAACAATTGGTGTGTATTGCAAGTTTCTCAGTTGTAGTGTCTTCATTGTGTCAAGAGTCATCACATTTATTGTTGCCCCTAAGTCAATTAAAGTATTTGGAATAGGTATGTTGTTGATGATTGTAGTGACTCTGGGAATGCCAAGATCAACATACTTTTCCATTGATATAGTGTTTGACATAAGGCCAGCTAAGTGTCCAATAACGTGAATTGTTTGTGGATCAAGTCTTTTTCTTGTAGGCTTCTTGAGGCATAACTCTCTAATTGCTTTAGTATATATAGGAATGTCTTTTATGGCTTGGAGAAGTGGAATTTTTATATAGACATTTTTCAGCTCATCTAAAGCATCAAACTGTGGTAAAGATATGGGAAGCCTTGGTTGAATCAATCTTTCCGGAAAAGGTGGTGATTGCAATGGTTGGATTTTTTTATCTTTGATGTCTTCATTTTGTTTCTTTTGGTTTGGTGTTTCATTTTCAATGTTTTTGTTTTCTTCTTGTTTCTCAGCTATGGGAAGTTCTTTTTGAAGCACCTTACCAGACCTCAACTCAATATTTTGTAAAGGTAATGTGGGATATGATGGTCCCTCATCTACACTGTAAGCTGGTCTTTCTGCTCTATTATTTGGATTTGATACAGGTTGAGCAGGAATCTGAGTGGGTCTAGGAGGTTGGTTAGATGGAAGTTGTAATTGTGGTGGACTTATTGGTGGAGGAGCAGACAATGTTTGTTGAATGTTTTGGGGTGGATGAACAACTTGCTGCTGTGGATATTGCTGATATGATTGAGGATACTGCTGATATGGCTGATTATACTGTTGATATGGTTGAGGATATGATGAGTATGGTTGAGGATATGATGGGTATTGCTGAAATGGTTTCCATTGTTGTTGAGGGTAATTTTTGTGTTGCCATGGCATGGGTACATTCCAAGAATTTTGAACATACATTTGATCTTGTGCAGGAAATTGAAAATTCTGATTTGGAAACATACCTGGAGGTGGAGGTCTTGGCTGCCATGGTCTCTTTGCACCCATGAAATACATATTTTCCAAATCTGCATTTGCTACCAAGTTACAATTCTGCAAAATCTTTATTTTAGAACAATGAAATATATCATGATTTTCAGTACAAAAGGCACACACTTGAATATTTTCTAAAGGACAATCTTTCAAAGCATGTTTCTTCCGACATTTTGGACAAAAGACAGCCATTAATTGATCTTCTTCTTCTTGTCTTTTCTTTGCTTTCATAGTGTCAATTTGATTTCCTAAGGTGCTCAATAGGTCTGTTTTGAACTCTTCTAATAGATTTCCTATTTCAGCCCTTGTGACACTAGCTGAAGCAGATTTTGTGGCTTTGGATGATATAGCTCTTTTTTCCATTTCTAGCTTTGCTCCTGGAATACTTTTCACATAAGTCAGCAATTTCATTAAAAGGTAAGGTGGAAATGTCACCTTTTCCCATCAAGTTAAGATCATCTAAGTATTCCTCTCGAATGCCCTTCAAAAATATTGTTCGAATCAGATCAAGTGACATGGTTCTATGTTTTGATTTTTGTAAATTGTAGACAAATCGTTCCAAATACTCCTCTAAAGTTTCATCCTCCTGTTGATTCATTCTGAAGATATCATCTTTAGAATCTTTCGATCTACATTAAGGTTGATATTTCTTTAGGAATATTTTTCGCATGCCATCCCAATCAGTTATTGCATGCTCACCTAGTCCCATGAACCATCTTAATGTTGATGCCTTGAATGTTGCTGGGAAGAGTCTAAGCCTATGAGCATCATCTGTGTAACCATATGTTCGGCATACTATGTCAAATTCAAACAAGAATGAATCTGGATCTTCCGATGCCATACCATAAAAATTTGGTAACACAGATGGAGGTATGTTTTTCATTTTGATTTCCTCATCATGATTTTCTCCTGGTTCTTGAATAGGAAATTTAAATGTTGACTCTTCCTCCTCTCTTTGATCTTGATCTTGTTTTTGTTTCAGTTCAATTTCTCGTTGTCTTCTTCTTTCCTCCTGCTGTCTCTCATATTCTCTAAGTTGTTCAGGAGTAGGTCCTCTTGCTGATCCTCCTCCTTCCTCAGCCATTTTGATAGGTTCCTATGTTGTTTTAAGTTCTTGTTCTGTGTCACTTGTTTCAAAGAGAAGTTGTTGTGTTGGTTTTTCTCCTAATTGAATTTGTTCAATAACAGTAGGTTCAAGGAGAGATTGTTGAGTTGTTTTGATGCCTTCTCTTGTTGTAGAGGATTCAGGAAAGTGTTTCTTCTTTGTTTCGTATGCTAATAAAATTTGTCGTTCTATAAGTGTAAGTCTTTGGCCTGATTTCTGTTTATCCTCTAGTTCTTGTATAGTGACTTTCCCAGCTGGTGTTGTGTGTTCAATTCTTTCTAAAGGATCTGCTCCTAATGGTGGGTTAGTTCTTGGATGGGAGGTTTTTATAAATCTGCCTTTATCATCCCTAGGTCTAGACATATGTAAACATGACTTCTAGAATTAAAATTAAATCTATGTTTTTGTTTGTTTTGAGTTTTTTTTTTTTTAGAACTCCTCTAGTTGCGCCTCCCCGGCAACGGCGCCAAAATGTAACGACCAATCTAGGATGCTAGATTAGACTCATTTAATGTCGACCAGGGTCAGTAGTCTTAGAGGCACATCTAATATTTTTAGACCTAAAAGGTTATGTTTTATATGTGTAAATAAATGTCTAATTGTGACAGGCTTCAGTACTCCTTTACAAGAGGTTAAAATATGTTTCCTTTTCACAATTTAAACACTTATATTATCAAATTTTAATCTACTGATCTTAAAAATAGAGCGTTTCTAATCTGAGCTTTTCAATCCTCTTACGAAGATATGTTTCACAAAAACTCCTTTAAGATAACACACTGAACATTCTAGAAATCAAATTCATAAAAACAAACAGAGTTCACAGAGATACTTTGAAATCCAATGCTCGATTACACCTTTTACAAGGACTGTTTCAATAATTCTGCAATCGAATCTTCAACTTATTGCTATGAACCATAAATTAACAATAAATTTCAAGAACTTCTGATTAAATAAATGAACTCTCAAGCAATGAACGAACTCACAAACAATGAAATGGAATACGCTGTTCAGATCTGAAAAACTAAACTATATAAAACATAAAACGTAAAAGAAAGTGTACCAATCTTTACGTAGGGCCCTTCCACGCACTGATGGCACACTTTGATAACTTCAAATGATAAAACTTTAACTCGTAAACACTGAGATTGGTGAAATTATGCTTTTCATTAAGTTCTGGAAATGATTACATTCAAAACAGAGTGCTGGAATACACTTTACAGTCTTAAGTCTGATTTCTTCAACGTTTTCATTAACTAAACTTTCAAATCAAAATCCTCCTATTTATTAAAATTTACAACTAGAAGGCTATATTCGTTCCTTCTTCATCTTAACTAATTCCAACATAGTTCGAATTAGTTCAAAATTCCTAACTTTAAGCAAAAGATCAAGTACATCATTATAGCTTCTGATTTTTCTGCTAAAGAGGCTGAGTTTGACCGTCTTTGACCATATATCTAGGAACTCCAAATCCGATGGCAAATAGATTTTCTACCATATTTGTACATCCTAGATCACGTTCATGCCTTCTATTTTGATTTTCCTGTCATGCCACATGTCACAACATAAACTGATTACAGGATGTAGTAACTTCCTGTAATTTTGTTGAAAAATTCCAAATTTTAACATAAAAACTCATAAATTAAATTTAATGCAAAATAACAACTATAATGCTTTACTTAATCAATTTCAATGGACTTATGGGAATTTTATGGAGAAAATGATAGATAAATGGTGAATTTTAATAGAAAAGGGTAGCAATAAAATAGTACCAACAGTGGGTTTGATTGCTTGGGTAGATCACTGCACGGTATTCAGGAGGCTATCTTTGATACAAAAAAACCGAAGGTAGAGCATGCCTCGCCAACATGGGATGCGCAGATGATGGATATTTTCAATTGTAGAAATCTGACAGTTGAAGAGAATTAATATAATCCAATGAATATCACAATCCCTGAGTCTGAATGACAGTGCATAGTTTTTGGGCCTTTAATTGAGTCACTGTATGTCACTAAGCCTCTAAATATTCGACAAGTGAACTTTAGATCTGAAGAACTGCCGAAATTGGCAAAAATCAGAGATTACTAGGATGATGATATGGTGGGAAAGGGCGTTGATCTGTTCACTGAGTATCAGGACCTGTTTCCTAAAAAAATTTCTGAGTTGAAAGGGATAATAGGAGAACTTGGGGTCATGAGGATCACTTTGAAAACAGATGTGCGACATGTGAAGCAGCGCCCATATAGATTGAATCTAAAATATGAGAAAAAATTTAAGGAATAATTGGATAAAATGTTTTTTGCAATAATTATAGAACCATTGGAGGAGACTAATTGGGTGAGTCCCATGGTGGTGCAGGATAAGAAGACTAAAGGAGAAATAATGATTTTCATGGATCTGCGCAAACTAAATGATGCTTGCGTGCATGATCCATTCCTGACTCTATCCTCTGATGAGATTCTCGATAATGTAGGAGGACAAGAGGCTTATTCATTTACACATGGTTACTCGGGATATCACCAGATTAGTATTGCGCCAGAAGATAGGAGTAATACAACCTTTGCAATAGAATGGGGCTCCTTTCAGTATACAGTTATGCCATTTTGGTTAAAGAATGTGCCTGCTATCTTCTCGTGCGTAGTAGTAGCTGCATTCAAGGAATACATCCACAAGTTCTTAGAAGTCTACTTTGATGATTGGACTATCTTTGGGTTGTTGAAGAAGAATGTATCAAGTCCGCACCTAATGCTAGTTACTTGTAGGAAGTGTTAGCCACCTATAACATTTTGTTATACCAAAAGGTGGCTAAGATCTTTCTTGAGCCTCCAAGGAAAAAATTTTATCACTAAAAATTATTGGCTCTTGGAGACTTCTTTAGGCCTCATGCCTCCGTCCAAAATCCTCATTGTTGTTCTTATTTAAATTCTGCTAATTTCATGAAAGAAACTGTTGAAAGACCATCATTTTTCCCCTTTCTTCCACTCATAACAAACCTTCATTTGCTTCCCCTTTTCTCCATATTATTCCTCTACCTTCCATGAGTTTTCTCCTTCCATTTATGAAAAATCCTCCTTTCCATAGTTAAAAACTCACTTTTTAACTATTTCGGAACCCCCATTTCCATTGAAAAACCATGAAAAATTCATAAAAAATACAAGTTTTTCTATGGACTTAAGCCCCTTGGGCTAAGTCCTAACCACTTCCCCCCTACATGATCATGCGTTAGAACCAAATGCTAAAGTCTTCGGCACTAATCGCATCGCGCACATTCAAACAGTGCAAGTCTTTTTGCCATAGACCAAAGTTCCGATGCGATTAGCGTTGCATCTTATAAAGTCCCGATGCGATCAGCCCCTTTTATTATGAATCCTAGGTCTCATATTTCTTTTTGAAGGACCAACGGTTATTACCCTGAGCACTAATCGCATCGGAAAGAAACAAGCGCGCAAGTCTTTTTTCCATATTCCAAAAACTCCGATTGCGATTGGCCTGCTGTTTAAAAAACCTCGATCATATTATTTTCCATATAACTATATAGCCTGCCCCAGGCACATAACCTTGTAAATATTTCATTCCCGAATCCATTTTTCCTTTGTAAAACCCAAAACCCGCTTGTCTAAAGTTTTAAGTTAAAACTTAAAATCACATGTTGAAATACTTTAAAAAGGGTAGATTAAAAAGACCCGATCGCGCAATCGCGATTGGAGAATTCACAATGGGTTGATCGAGAAGACCCGCATCAAAGTTTCGATGCGATTGGGTCTGGTGTGTTAAAGTTTTCCCCCGCCCCTGTTTCATATGACTTCCCCCAGGACCAAGTGTTAAAAACCCCGGGTGCCAATCGCATCGCAATGTTTCAAATGGGTAAATTGAAAGACCCGGCCCGATGGCCCGATTGCGATTGGCCCTCGTTTTTTTTATACGCTCGGCCATATCACGTTTCATATATCCCACGGCCCCGCAATCGTCTGCCTATTCCCTTTACATATAAATATTACGCCTCGATCTAGGTGAACATTTGTTTTATATTAAAAACTTCATTTTTTCCGTACATTATAAGAGTTTTCACCGCTCCACTCCAAAGCTAATCCCCGCCATTGATCATATACCAATCAAACGGTCATCGCTCCATTGCATCGGCGATTCCAATCGCATCGCAAAATTTTAATCGCATGCGTTTTGTTTGCCTCCCGATTGTGGCTCCCCCGATCCATTCTCCATCGTTGATCTCGTTCTTAGATCAACGGTTATCGCGTAATCGCTCCTACCCTCCCGATCACGCAATCGCATCGGAGTTTTTCAGTCGCTCCATTCACTC
This sequence comes from Pinus albicaulis, assembly GCA_034641835.2. NCBI lineage: Eukaryota > Viridiplantae > Streptophyta > Pinopsida > Pinales > Pinaceae > Pinus > Pinus albicaulis. The sequence continues at coordinate 1,594,527,241 of CM076570.1, forward strand.
ACCACCCCACCCCTGATCGCAATTCCCCGATTGACATCCTCCGATTCAATCAGGACCGTCCACGTGTCCAGAATGGATGGTCCAAACCCACTCCGCCTTATTCTTCTTTTGTTCTCCTCTTTTGCCTCTTTGCGCAGATCTCCACCGTTGGATACTGCCATCCAATGGCTGCACTCCTTCCCCGCCTTCTAAGCAGTTTAAACCCATCTCGTAGGATTTCTTAATTATTTTGTGTTTCATGCAGGATTTAAATGGTTTTTCATTATATACAGGCCGAAGGCCATGAATGACGATTCTCGTGCCTTTGATTCATAGAAGAAAAGCTATCCGCCGGGCTCCATTCCATGTTTCGTCGATACTCTACGAGCATCGATGCTGTAAAGCCCAGCGCGGCTCTGCACATTGACAAGACACTGTTTTATTCAGAGCACAGTTAAAGAGTATCGGTTTTCTGAAGACAGCACACAGAAGATTGAATATAGAAGACAGACTTGCAGGATTATGGCTAAGATTGAATATCAAAAGCCTAGTCCCCCAAATTAAAGCAGAATTAATAAGAAAATCAAGAAGATCTATCAGGCAGAAAAGACTTCCACCGCCGCATTTGAGGCAAATTGATTCCCCAGCTACCAAAAGAGCCACCTGTTGCCTCAAACCTTTCAAAATAGAAGCCGAAGTTATCAAAGAAGATCGGATTCTGCCTTAACACAGCCGGGGAGTTACTTCTGCAAGGAAATCAATGCAAAAAATATCTGCAGAGTTACTCCACATAGCACACTGAGCCTCAAATTCAAATAAGACTCCCATCGAGTTTTAAATTCATAATTATAAACATTAATACAATAGTCCACCTGTTCACTTCTCCATCGAGCCCCTCAAAGGGCCGAGAAGTCATTTAATCTATATTAATAACCCTTGAGATCTTTTTTTAGTTCTCACCTCCTCATCCTTCTATAAATATTGCTGTAGAAGATGAGAAACTGTTGGTTGCTAATGTAATTGCTGAAGCATTGTAATTGTAACTGAGCTGAAGAATTCTGTTGTAAATAGTGTTCACTGGCCCTTGGAGCTCTGTTTGTGATAGATTAGTTAGGCTGAACAGTGAAGATGATTGTTGAACTGAAACATTGGACTTGAAGACTGTAACTGGTTTGACATCAATATAAAACCTGTTTCTTGGGATCCTGGTCTATATCATAGGTGAAGTGCATCTCTCTTTGTTATTGTTTTCCTTCTATGTATGCCATATTTTTCATATTCTACTGTAAAGAACAGTTTAAACAGGGTTAGGATCTACTATATATCAGTAACCTTCTCTGGCTGAGAAATATTTATCTTAATGTTTTCCTCAAGTTTGTTTATTTAAGAATGATTCAATACTATTTAAACAGTTAGGAATGTTGGCGTTCCCTCGTCCTTCTGTTTACATAAACATTGTTCTTGAATGTGATTTCCATTATTTGCTATTAAAGTTAGACTAGAGAAGATATGGTTTGCCCTGATTCCTAGATTCTTTTCTCCAAAGGCAGATTCTGAAAGTTTCCCTTGGTGTTGACTAAAAGCAGACTAGGTTTAAAAGTACTTTATCTGATCTTAAGTTGCACTTTGTTTCTCTTATGTGTTTTCATACTTTCTGAAGGTAATTATGTGTATTACTGGATTGTTTGTCAATTGAGCTGCTTTAATACAAACTTGCCCAAGAATTTTATGGTTAGCCCTGTCCTTGGTTGGTTTTAAACAGTTACTTAAGAGGCTTTTCTTGTTCGGACTGACTATAAATCCCTTGAGAAATTATTATCAGTTTCCACCCTTCCAACACTTTATTATTTCCATTTCATCATTTTAATCTCAATAATCTTGTGGTATGGATGACTTGCCCCTTGGATCACTCTTGATGTTGTTGTTCAATTAAAGCCCTGTTATGACTCCATAGCCCAATGGACTAAAAACCAGCGTTATATCTATCTTTTAGCCATAGTTGTTCTTCCCTCTTGAAACTTCTCACCTTTGAAACTCTTTGCATTCAGGACTTTTCACCTCTAACAGCAATCATGTTCAACCATCCAAAACAAAAACAAAACCCATGGCCCTCATAACTAGCCTAATATCATTACCCTAAACTTCAAAGACAAATCCATCTTTGTACATATTGGAGAGATCCCTCTCCGGATTCAAGAGGGCTAGATCCTAGAATCCCAAAGTTGGTTGAAACGATGTTGTTTCTGCAATTGGACTCTGCCAATCTTGCTAATAAATTACAGATTCCTAACATTTCTGGCGAATCCACTGGGGAAGACTTGAGTCAAATTTTCATTTTGGGTTCCAATTATTCTATTCAACAGCTGAGCCACCATAACCTAACATTTTTGGCGACTCCGCTGGGGAGCGAACCCTGAATCCTTTCATTTAAAGATAATCATATGACATTAGAGATTTGGTTCATAGAGCATTTTCTTTATTAACCAGTTGGAGCCACCTAACATTTCTGGCGACTCCACTGGGAAGCGAACCCTGAAAGATAATCATACGACATCAGAGATTTTTTTCATAGAGCATTTTCTTTATTAACCAGCTGGAACCACCTAACATTTCTGGCGACTCCACCGGGGAACTGAATTGATTGTTCATCTTAGTTTCCCTTTAAAGACTTCATACAAATTTTGAGAGTAAAAAGCAGCCTTTTCGAGCACTACCAAGAAGTGGTAATCATGATAAAACTTATTTGAATCAGTGAAAAACTAGGTCAATCCTGGGATTCTCAAAGACTTTATCTAACCTTGAAAAATCAGCTAGCTTAGCCATAAGAGTAGACTGTCTTTGTCTCACAATCGTAGCTGAGTTTTGAAACAAAGTTAGGACATTCTTAGAAACCACACAAATAAAAAATAACTCAGAAAAATACCAAAAACATTTCATATTGGTAGTAAAACACTTGCTCTTACATTTCACTATCCTTTGTTGTGTTTTACCCTATACTCTTAGACAGAGTCTGGAAGAGGCCAGGTAGCCTCCGGATTTCATCCTCTTTTAGAGGTGACATATCTAGTGAATGCCCTCCCAGTCAATCTATGGTTAGAGTTTGTTTTGTTTTGGGATATCCTTGAAAAAGGATGTTTCACAAGCACTGTGGTGGACAGTGTACCCCTTTGAAAACATTCTAAAATTTCCACCTGGCGACTCCACAATCCCGAAAAGACCTTAAGACTCCACTGGGAAGAACCCTTACCATTACAATATCATTCAAACTCAGTTAGAAGACTGTGGGATTAGATTTGTGAAACAGGTTAGTTAACCTCTCAAAGATTTTCATATTTGGTTAGGCTTTTCTTGTTTCTTTGGGTCTGAAAAACACGAACATAGTGGCTCCTAGAAAGATTCACACTAGAGCCCATCCTGACCCTGATCCACCTGAGATAGTTGATGACCCAGAATGTATCCTTTGGAAGTCTCCTAGGATCAAATTATCAACTGTTTTTAGATCACCCTTAAGAGTTAGATCAGTTCCTGAAAATCTTCCAGCTCTACAACAATCACAAGCTAACTTAGTGAATCCATTTATGACTAGGTCATTTGATGATATAATTCAGCCAGATACTGAGTCTTCACTTTCATCTCCTGAAACAAGTGAACATTCTGGTAATAGAGAAGCAACACCACCTGATCTGCACTTCCTATTGAATTTAGGTGCCTCTCATCCAAGATCAGCTCAGCAATATACTGTTGTTCCATCCACATCTACTCATCCTACATCCACTGTTCAAACCACTCCACTTCAGCCCACTTTCCCTTTAGTCAAACCACCTGTCAATCCACCTCCACCTCCTATCATGGCAGCATGGTATGCTCCCTTAGTCCTTCCTGTACCATTAGCCAATCTTCCACAGTGACTATCAGTCCAAAATTCCATTATATGATGCTAGCAATATTGTAACTGCATCGCAACATGTGGATAAGATGAATGACTACTTTGACAAAAATGAGATTGATGATGATTCTGTCAAGCTGAGACTATTCGCTCAAAGTATGGGGGGAGAAGTAAGAAAGTGGTTTAAAGGCTTAACCCCCCATAGTATTAATGATCTCCAAGGCTTACATCAAACCTTCTTAAACAAATTGGAGGTGAGGAAGAATCCTCTCCAGGTCCTTGCTGATTACAACAATCTCCATAGAAACCCAGGGGAGAGTGTGCAAGATTATTGCACTAGATTCAATAGTGTATATAATGCACTCTCCCCAGAACTAAAACCTCCACAGGGGTCAGCTTTAACCAAATTTCCTGAAGGGTTTGACGCAAACATGACCTATTCACTAAGAGAAAGAGATTTTGCAACCCTTGAAGATATGGAAAGAGGTTCTCTTTCTGTGGAAGTTAACTTAATGGAGAAGAGAGCGAGAATGAAAAATGAGAAGAGGGTATCTTTTAGAGAGGAATCCACACCTTCTACTTCTAACTCAAAGATGGAAAGAATGATGGAAGAAATAATGAAAGAGATGAGCATAATTAAAAGAGCACAAGCAAGCCAAAATCAAAATGCTCCTCAAAACAGAAACCAAAACCAGAATCAGAATTTAAGAAGAAACCAACCTCCAAACAGACCCAGGGAAGATGATCAACAGATCACTCCTCCCTTTCATCAAAACTATGTGAACGAAGTTGAGGAAACAGATGAAATAACAGAGGAAGGTGCTATCAATATGTTGGAGGTAGAAAATGATGATTTTGAGTTTCATTATGACAGAAAACAAGGTCTATACACACCGTATGATGACAAACGAGATGATGATGAAAATCACTATCAAGACATGGAAAATGTCATCATAGAGACTCAAAGAGAATATGACCTTAGAAGCAAAACTAATCAACAAACCCCCAGCACTAAAACCTCTGAAAATTTTTCACCAAACAGCACTGTAAACAAGCCTAGAGTTGCCAAGAAAAAGGATAAAACAACTGCTAGAAATTCTGATAAAGGGAAAGAGAAAGGCACTCAAAACACTGAAAAACAGAGTGTAGACCCTAGTAGTACTAGAATTTCAGCTAGTACTCCTGTTACAACCATTTTGTCAAGTGTAAATAGAACAAATTAGCAAATTGTTGTTGTTGACCGAGTGACAGCTAATAAGGCTGAAACCAGCACTTTAAAGAACCAAATTCCTTTCAACCTGGAGCAGGAAATTTCGAAGATCAAAATCTCTGTTACTTTAACCGAGTTAGCAGCCCAACATGTATATAGGACCCAAATTTTGAAGGCTTTAAACATAGAGGAAAATGGTGATACATTCAATCTTAATGATGATCAACCAGAGCTTATTTCCGGTCCAAAGATTGAAGGTAGATATCAAGAGGGACCCGTTCCTCCCTTTTATGTGAGTTTAAACGTTCATGACAAGATTTTGCACAATGCTATGCATGATTCCGGGGCTTCTCATAATTTAATGCCTAAAGCTATGATGGAGAGCCTTGGTTTAGAAATCACCAGACCTTACAAGGACCTATACTCCTTTGATTCTAGCAGAGTAAAATGCTTAGGATTAATAAAAGACCTCTATGTTAACTTAGTCCAGATTCCAGCCAAATGCTTACTCATGGACATTGTTGTGGCTGACGTGCCCCCAAAATATGGAATGTTGTTATCAAGATCATGGGAGGCTAAGTTACAGGGAACTATGCAGATGGACATGACCTATGCGACTATTCCTGTTTTCAATCAAACTAGAAGACTTTACAGGAAGTCTCATATGCAATACACAGTTACAAGCCAAGACAGACCACAAAAGTCTCCCCTCTATTCTGTAAGTACGGGCCTTGATTCATTTATCCTTTTTAATGATGAAACATTAGAAGAACAAGTAACTTTGACAGAGTTAATGGCCAACAGAGAGGAGAAGGTAAATACCACAGAACTGTCAAAATAGTTTGTTGAACCTGTACAAACTTGTGAACAAAACACTTCTGCTCATTTACCTACTAAATCTTGTTATCTTGAAACAGAAAATAAACTTGTAGAACAGCTAAAGGAACAAACTGATAACCCAATATGCTTGACTGATGAAAATTTTTATTCTGGTAATTTTTCAAAATTTAATCAGTTTGATGATGATGATGATTTCCGAGAAGAAACTGATCATGCAGGGCAACCAGCATTTGATTGGTGTTATGATTTTCACCATCGTCAGCTTGAAAGTCGCAATCATCCTTTTTAGTCCATCATAAATGGCTTTCACACAATTGGGAATCAACAGCCTTTCTACTCAGAAGATGAAGAAAAGAGTAATGAAGAGGTTTTTGAGCAAGCAGAAACCTTTGAATACACCCCTGCTCAAGAATATAATAAGCTCTTCACGGAGTTCAGCTCACTGAATCAGAGCATACCAAGACTGCAAGAGGACAACACTGCAATATATGATGAATCCTTTAGTTCAGATAATAATGAAGATGAGGAAGTTTTTCTTCCTCATAAGAATCTTTGCCTTAGTCCAGTGGAGAAAGAAGAGATGATCCTAGTTAGAACATATCTTCCAAATACTCTTAGCCAGGCATTATTTCAAGATCCCTATGCTCATTTCTTAAAAATATTTGAAGAAGGGATAAAGGTTATTAGGAGCAGTATATTACCAAAGGCAAGAGGATTATTTAGCACTGCTGCTAAAAAACAAAAAGAATGGGAGTGGCCCTGTTTGTCCAGCCTGCCCAAGGAGAGGAAGAAGGACCAATCATGGAATCATTTGTTGGATTGGTTGTACTGGAAAAGAGAGTTCATCAGCTAAAACATGTAAATGTTCCAAGTTATATTAGGTTAGATAGGAAAGTAATAAAGCTCAACTTTGAGCATTTAGTTAGTTGTTGATTTTTTCTTGTAAGAAAATCAAAAAATACAAAAACATACAAAAGAAAGATAAGAGGGCAGATTGTGAAAACAAGAAAGGCACAACCCCATGCCAAAAAAGAGAGAAACAAATCTAAAAGTGTGCAAGCTTAAATGCCACTCCCACAAAACACACTTCTAGTTAGTCAAATAGTTTAATCTTGACTAATTAGGTTTTAAAATTTCTGCTGATAGGAATAGTGAATTTGATTTTCCAAACTGTTTAATCTTGGCTTATCAGTAGATAGATTAGGATAGAGATTGAAGGTTCAAACAAACTCAAAATCTGAACCAAAGTTTCCAAAGAGAGATGACTCAAAACTGTTTTATCTTCTGAGTCAAAAAAGAGAAAAATTGGTTCTAATTTGCCCAAAATCTGAATCAGAGAACAAGGAAGAGACAGCTCAAACAAAAGCACAAAACAGAGCTGTGAAGCAAGGAGAAGGCCATGATGAGAAACTTTCAGATCTTAAGCCTTCCATTTTGATTTTTGACTTTCTGCAAATAATAATCTATGTGTAGCTTGTTTTTATGCCATAGATCACAGCAAGTCAAACAGCTTAATCTTGACTTGACTGTTTTTAAATTTCTGTTGTAGAATTTAGAGAATGAAAGTCTGTTGGACAGCTTAAACCCAACAAACAATAGATTAGGTAGAAAAGTATATGAGCTCAACTATTTAATCTGAGTTCAGGGAGAAATAAGGAGTAGAATTACATTAGTTTTTATGCTTTCAAAAGAATAAAATGTTGTAAGAGAGTTTTCCAATCCAAGTGCACTCTAAGAAGAAAAAATGTTAGATCAGTAGGATTGGGTAGGTAGAAGGCTTGATTGATGAAAGATCCATTGTTTTTATGGCTGTTAAAATTGTTTTTCAGAGCAAGGTCATCTCGGAAAAAGAAAGTAGCCCAATAGCTGAGGCAACTGATCAGCCTCCCAGAGAATGCAAGTCTAAAGTTCTTGATGCCTTCAAGAAGGCACCATCCCCAAGTGGAGCCACTGTTAGCCACCTATAACATTTTGTTATACCAAAAGGTGGCTAAGATCTTTCTTGAGCCTCTAAGGAAAAAATTTTATCACTAAAAATTGTTGGCTCTTGGAGACTTCTTCAGGCCTCATGCCTCCTTCCAAAATCCTCATTGCTGTTCTTATTTAAATTCTGCTAATTTCATGAAAGAAACTACTGAAAGACCATCATTTTTCCCCTTTCTTCCACTCATAACAAACCTTCATTTGCTTCCCCTTTTCTCCATATTATTCCTCTACTTTCCATGATTTTTCTCCTTCCATTTATGAAAAATCCTCCTTTCCATAGTTAAAAACTCACTTTTTAACTATTTCGGAACCCCCATTTCCATTGAAAAACCATGAAAAATTCATAAAAAATACAAGTTTTTCTATGGAATTAAGCCCCTTGGGCTCAGTCCTAACCACTTCCCCCCCACATGACCATGCGTTAGAACCAAACACTAAAGTCTTCGGCACTAATCGCATCATGCACATTCAAACAGTGCAAGTCTTTTTGCCATAGACCAAAGTTCTGATGCGATTAGCATTGCATCTTATAAAGTCCCGATGCGATCAGCCCCTTTTATTATGAATCCCAGGTCTCATATTTCTTTTTGAAGGACCAACGGTTATTACCCCAAGTGCTAATCACATCGGAAAGAAACAAGCACGCAAGTTTTTTTGCCATATTCCAAAAACTCCGATTGCTATTGGCCTGCTGTTTAAAAAACATCGATCATATTATTTTCCATATAACTATATAGCCCGCCCCAGGTGCATAACCTTGTAAATATTTCATTCCCGAATTCATTTTTCCTTTGTAAAACCCAAAACCCACTTGTCTAAAGTTTTAAGTTAAAACTTAAAATCACGTGTTGAAATAATTTAAAAAGGGTAGATTAAAAAGACCCGATCGCGCAATCACGATCGGAGAATTCACAATGGGTTGATCGAGAAGACCCACATCAAAGTTCTGATGCGATTGGGTCTGGTGTGTTAAAGTTTTCCCCCGCCCCTGTTTCATATGACTTCCCCCGGGACCAAGTGTTAAAAACCCCGGGTGCCAATCGCATCGCAATGTTTCAAATGGGTAAATTGAAAGACCTGGCCCGATGTCCCGATTGCGATTGGCCCTCGTTTTTTTTATACGCCCAGCCATATCACGTTTCATATATCCCACGGCCCCGCAATCAGGCGCCTATTCCCTTTACATATAAATATTCTGCCTCAATCCAGGTGAACCTTTGTTTTATATTAAAAACTTCGGTTTTTCGTACATTATAAGAGTTTTCACCGCTCCACTCCAAAGCTAATCCCCGCCGTTGATCATATACCGATCAAACAGTCATCGCTCTGTCGCATCGGCGATTCCAATCGCATCGCAAAATTTTAATCGCATGCGTTTTGTTTGCCCCCCAATTGCGGCTCCCCCAATCCATTCTCCACCATTGATCTCGTTCTTAGATCAACGGTTATCGCGTAATCTCTCCTACCCTCCCAATCGCGCAATTGCATCAGAGTTTTTCAGTCACTCCATTCACTCGCCACCCCCGATCGCAATTCCCCGATTGAGATCCTCTGATTCAATCAGGACCGTCCACATGTCCAGAACGGACGGAACAAACCCACTCCACCTTATTCTTCTTCCGTTCTCCTCTTTTGCCTCTTTGCGCAGATCTCCACCATTGGATACTGCTATCCAACGGCTGCACTCCTTCCCCGCCTTCTAAGCAGTTTAAACCCATCTCACAGGATTTCTTAATTATTTTGTGTTTCATGCAGGATTTAAATGGTTTTTCATTATATACAAGCCGAAGGCCGGGAATGACGATTCTCGTGCCTTTGATTCATAGAAGAAAAGCTATCTGCCGGGCTCCATTCCATGTTTCGTCGATACTCTACGAGCATCGATGCCGTAAAGCCCAGCGTAGCTCTGCACATTGACAAGAAACTTTTTTATTCAGAGCACAATTAAAGAGTATCGGTTTTCTGAAGACAGCACACAGAAGATTGAATATAGAAGACATACTTGCAGGATTATGACTAAGATTGAATATCAAAAGCCTAGTCCCCCAAATTAAAGCAGAATTAATAAGAAAATCAAGAAGATCTATCAGGCAGAAAAGACTTCCACCGCCGCATTTGAGGCAAATTGATTCCTCAGCTACCACAAGAGCCACCTGTTGCCTCAAACCTTTCAAAATAGAGGCCGAAGTTATCAAAGAAGATCGGATTCTGCCTTAACGCAACCAGGGAGTTACTTCTACAAGGAAATCAAAGCAGAAAATATCTGCAGAGTTACTCCACACAGCACACTGAGCCTCAAAGTCAAATAGGACTCCCATCGAGTTTTAAATTCATAATTATAAACATTAATACAATAGTCCACCTGTTCACTTCTCCATCGAGCCCCTCAAAGGGCCGAGAAGTCATTTAATCTGTATTAATGACCCTTGAGATCTTTTTTTAGTTCTCACCTCCTCATCCTTCTATAAATACTGTTGTAGAAGATGAGAAACTGTTGGTTGCTAATGTAATTGCTGAAGCATTGTAATTGTAACTGAGCTGAAGACTTCTGTTGTAAATAGTGTTCACTGGCCCTTGGAGCTCTGTTTGTGATAGATTAGTTAGGCTGAACAGTGAAGATGATTGTTGAACTGAAACATTGGACTTGAAGACTGTAACTGGTTTGACATCAATATAAAACATGTTTCTTCGGATCCTAGTCTATATCATCGGTGAAGTGCATCTCTCTTTGTTATTGTTTTCCTTCTATGTATGCCATATTGTTCATATTCTACTGTAAAAAATAGTTTAAACAGGGTTAGGATTTGCTGTATATCAGTCACCTTCTCTGGCTGAGAAATATTTATCTTAATGTTTTTCTCAAAATTGTTTATTTAAGAATGATTCAATACGGTGTAAACAGTTAGGAATGTTGGCGTTCCCTCGTCCTTCTGTTTGCTTTAAACATTGTTCTTGAATGTGATTTCCATTATTTGCTATTAAAGTTAGACTAGAGAAGATATGGTTTGCCCTGATTCCTAGATTCTTTTCTCCAAAGGTAGATTCTGAAAGTTTCCCTTGGTGTTGACTAAAAGCAGACTAGGTTTAAAAGTACTTTATCTGATCTTAAGTTGCACTTTGTTTCTCTTATGTGTTTTCATACTTTCTGAAGGTAATTATGTGGATTACTGGATTGTTTGTCAATTGAGCTGCTTTAATACAAACTTGCCCAAGAATTTTATGGTTAGCCCTGTCCTTGGTTGGTTTTAAATAGTTACTTAAGAGGTTTTTCTTGTTCGGACTTACTATAAATCCCTTGAGAAATTATTATCAGTTTCCACCCTTCCAACACTTTATTGTTTCCATTTCATCATTTTAATCTCAATAATCTTGTGGCATGGATGACTTGCCCCTTGGATCACTCTTGATGTTGTTGTTCAATTAAAGCCCTGTTATGACTCCATAGCCCAATGGACTAAAAACCAACGTTATATCTATCTTTTAGCCATAGCTGTTCTTCCCTCTTGCAACTTCTCACCTTTGAAACTCTTTGCATTCAGGACTTTTCACCTCTAATAGAAATCATGTTCAACCATCCAAAACAAAAACAAAACCTATGGCCCTCATAACTAGCCTAATATCATTACCCTAAACTTCAAAGACAAATCCATCTTTGTACATATTGGAGAGATCCCTCTCCGGATTCAGGAGGGCTAGATCGTAGAATCCCAAAGTTGGTTGAAACGATGTTGTTTCTATAATTGGACTCTGCCAATATTGCTAATGAATTACAGATTCCTAACAGGAAGTATCAGATCTCACTTAATTTGAAGAAGTGCATATTTTGTGTGCCATTCGGGATATTGTTGGGTCATATTGTCTGTCAGCATGGGTTGATGGTGGATCCAACCAAGATCGCAGTGATTGTTAATCTGTAAGTTCCTAATAATGTCAAACAATTGCGCTTAATTTTAGGACATAGTGGATATTACCAGAAGTTCATCCAAGGTTATGCGCTAATCACTACGCCCATGGAGAAATTGCTCAAGAAGGATGCATCATTATTTTGGGATGAAGAATGTCAGAATAGTTTTGAATTACTGAAGGAGAAGATGGTCACTGCACCCATATTAGTCTTTCTAGATTGGTTGAAGGTATTCCATGTCCATGTTGATGCCTCCTGCATCACGCTCAGAGTTATTTTAGTGCATCCAGGAGCTGGGGAGATCGATCACCCTATTGCATTTGCAAGTAGGAAGCTATTAAGCGCGGAGCATAATTACTCAACTACGGAAAGAGAAGGATTAGCTATGGTTTATGCACTTCATAAATTCCACCATTACCTCTTAGGAGGCCACTTTATGATGTTTACTAACCACTATGAGCTAAAGTACCAGGTCAATAAGCCTGTGTTGGGGGGGAAGATCTACAGGTGGTTGCTGCTATTTCAGGAGTATGATTTTGAATTTATTGTGAAGCCTAGGAGACTGAATTTTGGGCTAGATCATCTATCATGCATTGAAAATGGAGAAGAGCCTGCTAGCTTGGAAGATGGGTTACAAGATGTGCAGTTATTTTCTATAAAGGCGATTGATGATCATTTTGCTAATATCATTCATTTCTTGACTACTGGACATGCACCCGAGGAGTATACATTGCAACAGAAGAAAGAGTTGGTTTTGCACATGGCTAACTTCTCTCTCATTCTCGATCAGTTGGACAGGATGGGTTCAGATGAGGTCTTGCAAAGATATGTGTTATAATTTGAGAGACGGGATATCTTAGCTGAAGCTCATGGAGGGGTTGTCGGAGGTCACTATGTAGTGAAAGCCACTACGCAAAATATCCTACGTGTTGGTTTATGGCGGCCCATGCTGCACAATGACGCATATGCACATTTTCACACTTGTGATGTATTCCAAAGGATAGGAAAGCCATCACACATAGATGAGATGCCCTTGCACCCACATATGGTGTTGCAAGATTTTGACAAATGGGCCATAAATTTTGTTGAACCTATTGACCCTCCAGGGAAGAAGACAGGTGCGGGTTACATAATCACTTCAATATATTATGTGAGTAGATGGGACGAAGCTAAACCTATGAAGGATTGTAGTGTAGACACAATTTTTCACTTCATCTTTGAGAACATTTTGACTCGGTTTATATGCCCTAAGATTTTGATGAGTGATTGAGGTATGCAGTTCGTGAATGAAATTATTGAAGCTTTGATAGAATAATTATGGATTCATCATCAGAAGAGTACTCCATATCACCCATAGGCGAATGGTGCAGTGGAAGCTTTCAATAAGATATTGGAGACTATGCTCACTAAGGTTTGCAATGCTAACCGGAATGATTGGGATGTGTTCATACCTGCGGTTCTTAGGGCATCTAAGACCACATGCAAGAAGTTGATAGGAAATACATCGTTCAGAATGGTGTATGGGAAATGAGTTTTTATGCCGATGGAGTGCATTGTTCCCAGTCTACGCATTGCATCATTCACAACTATGGCAGAACAAGACATTATGGAAGAATAGTTGTCACATTTGGTCACACTAGAAGAGGCTCGCTTTATTGTAGGTTTCCATCAACAAGTGAAAAAGGCACATGAAACGACTTGGCATGATAGGCAAATTAAATAGAAGGTATTTGAGGAAGAATATTTGGTTTTTTTATATGACATCAAGTTTGCGCACCACCCAAGTAAGTTCAATATGCACTGGATAGGACCATATATTTTTAAGGAGATCACTGACGGAGGTGCAGTGTGCCTAGCCACATTGAGCAGAGAAAATCTTCCTGGGTATATCAACGAAAGCCGTTTGAAGCCTTACAAGGATGACCCTCTCCCTGCCTGCACCAAATGACTATATGGCCAGAGATATGGATCTGTGCAGGTAGGATGGAGGATGCGTAAACAGGTGCAATGAAGGTGTAGTAGTTGCGTGCGGAAGTTGACTGGGCTACAGAGGTGCCAGAATATAGCCGTTGGAACAGTAAATCTAGACAAGATAGTATTAATACCATTTGGAGGAGTGTCTAGTTGCATTTAATGAGAATATTATGCCAAATTTAGAGTCGTTTTATCATTTATGGAGCTGCATTAATGATCAAGAGACCATTTAATATGTGCCTAAGCTATAAATATCACTAAAGGGGTTGCATTAGTTCCCTTTTCTTTCTATGTGATTTTACCGAATTGAGCTCCTTGCTTTCTAAAGCTTTTCTGAAGTCTATGTCTGGTATTAATCTGATGTTTGAGGAGGAGTTGCATCGTAGAGGTTTAGGTCACTTAATACCTCCCATCATGACTGCCACCAAGCCAGGAGAGGAACCCATTGTGCAAGTCACTCAGACCCCTGTGCCAACCCAAAATAATAAGGGACAGTCTTCAGGGTCCCTAAAGTCACCTCGAGAGAAAACTCCTAAGTCATGATCCACTGTGGCATAGCACCAAAAGAATCCAATGGTGGAGTTTCTAGAGACAGTAATGGAGGAAGAGGATGTGGTTGAGGTTTCTAATCCCATCTCGCGGTTGCCTGCCTATGTCACACTGCACAAGGCTTCAGTGAAGGTCCCTAGGGACCTCGATAAAGTGTGTTCTTATATTAACATGCCTTTGTTTCTAGAGAACATACATGTGGAGGGACACATGTTCGCCAAAATCCTACTTCTTAAAATGGAGGATTGGGACCTCGCCGATCAAGAAATATTTCCAAAGCTTGCACCTGACATGTACTTAGAGCGAATTTTTTATGATGATGGCATCATAAAAGTTGAGCCAATGCCCTAGGAGTTGGGCCTCCACAAATCTATCTTGTTAAATCTATTGAAAATCCCACACTTCGGGCACAGCCCGATCAACGATATCTATGTGCAACAGTTGCTCCTAATTGATGACTATTTTTTATGGCTTAGGGAGAGCATACCAATCAATTTCGTGTTGATCCATCGGATCACTAGCTTGCTTGACTAGGACACGAACCCTGTAGCAACATTTGAAGGGAAGGGTTAAGAAAAGAAGGTTGTTGACAAGGTAAAGAAATATTACAAGGTGTCATGCAATGCCCAAGGTTTCGTGGTCAGCAAAATAAATGACCTTACAGTTCAGTTCAGTGTAATTGTCCTTGCTTTTAAAATGATGAGGAAGTGCAGGCCGAAGCAAGTCCTATCACGTGTTATTGAACTCGCAGGGCAATGCGAGAAGGGTGTCCAGTACAACTAGGCACAATATCTGTGCACCGAGTTTATGGAGAATGTGTGCTAAGCTCAGGAGGAGGGGAAACACTTCTATTACACCTAGTTGATCCTCCTCATCACGCTCATCAGCTGGAAGACGCCAGAAGAAACGCAATTCCTCGAAATTGAACCAGTGATGTGCAAATCCACGTGCTATGCAACATCACAAAACTCTAAGATTCCAGCAAGAGTCACTGAAAACAAGATTTACTGGGTGCTCTTTGACTCTGCACTATGTAAAGCAATTCAATCGAAGTCGAGGTTTTCTCCAACCTTGTATGAATAATATAAACTGATTGCAGATTTCAAGGTGACATTCCACAATGTACATATCCACGCTAAAGGTGTTGTCGAAGGTGTATGGTATGATTTTCCATACTTGGTCACAGAATATGACCTAGTGTGCATCACGGCAAAGTGGTCGCCTGCTTGGTTGGAATAGTGCACCCTTAGGAGTGCCTCGTCGTCCATTCTGAAGACTCTGATGAAGCCCAGAACCACAAAAGATACACAAAAGGGAAAATATGTCGAGGCTGAGCCTACGCCGACCACCACCAGGGAGACAATTGACTTAGAAAAAGGGACAGAGCCTGAAAAGAACGATGCAGGTATTGAGGAGACTGATACTTAGGCTACCAAGGGGACTAAGTGCGGGTCTCAAGCAGCAGGAAGTCCGTGAAAAAGGAGGAAAGGGCCCAAACTAGCTAGAGCGGAGGGCCTCACCCTGACCGAAGATGATTTTAATGAAAATGAAAATATAGTGACGTCCACAACAGAATACATGTGGAAAGATATGGAGGTGCGGTACAAATTTGTGCTCAAATTACTACAGACAAGTATTCAAGAGCTAAAAGTACAAGTGAGCCTGATTCAAGCGAGCCAGCTTCAAGCGAGCATGCATACTTCCAGCACGCAGCCAATTAGCACGTTGATGTTGTCTACCAGGGATAGTCGCCTCATCCAGATCCCCGCACCTACCATCAGAGTAGAGTCACCGACTCTGCGCCTGACACTCAGAGCCTGTGGAGACATCAACATTGATCTGGTTGTGCTTCCATCCAGGAAACTCCACGTGATCCACAGTATGATTGTGGACGAGTTACAGTATAGAGAGGACCGAGCCTACCACGTTGCCAACGAATCCCAACAGCAAGCAATAGTTCTTCAAAAAAAAAAACAGACATCAAAAGAGGCATGTCGCGTAACTGAGGCTCGGTGCACCACACTAGAAGCCACAATCGAACAAGTCTTCAGTGACCTGCCAGAGGTCCCTGCCTCAACCGCACCTAAAGAAAAATTAGAAGGATTCTTTGTTGCACTGAAGGCATCGTGCAATGAAATCCAGAATATCCAGGCTGAGTTCAAGTAGCAAATTTCCAAATTACAAATGAAGCTACAGTAAAAAATGCCACTAGAGGTTCGAGCGCAGCGCATCGCCAAAGTCAAAGCCGCTACAGATAGCATATCGGTCGTTGTAACAGAGTGCATAAAATTATTGGATGAAGCCATGGGTTTTTGGACTTCTGTTCATAATGACCCGATGGTGTAGAATCTGCACACTGAATTGCACGTGAATGAACAATAATTTGTAGATATCCACATGGCGGCGCCTACACTAGTGACAGCATAAAGACTTGCCCGCCTTCATGAGGGCAAGGAAATCCAAACAGAGATAGAAGATTTGTGCAGCCGAGAGTACCTTTTGGAAGTAAGAATGCAGTTATGGGTTGAGGAAGCCCTGCAGTTTTCATTTGGATGGTTCCCTCAAGAGCCTTCAGCAAACCCAATGCAGCATCAATCTAGCAATTGAAGGGTCGACAACTGCAATGTTAGTGGAGAAAGCACAGGGTGTTGCCGTGCAGAGTGTCGAAGTGCTATTGCCACTGAAGAGCTCTATTGAAGCACTGAAATAAAATATTAAGGAAACCACCCCACAGTGACTCGAGATGAGTCACGAGTTTGTGTTGGGGAGCTGTTGGAGCAAGGTCCCCTAAGGTACAATTTTGGTAAAGTTTTGTCTATATTTTTTTTGCACATTGCACGAAAGATTCAAAGGGGCTTTGGGGCAGGTCAAAGTCCCTTATTCAATGTAATGTGTTTAAATGGAAAACTGTGAGTCTCAAACCACAGTTTTAGACCATGGTATCTACGCACTAAGTTAGCATAAATATGTAAAGGTCAAGTCCTGAAAGGATATCTTAGATTGTAGAAATTTGAATAACTGATATGTTATCCACCGAGATTCTCCTGATCACACACTATTTTAGCTTCATGCATAATACAGAATCTCTTCTACCATTGATCATCACATGCGGAAATAAAATCAATTGCATGCACACATTAAAGCCATAAAAATTCATACATATGAACACAGTATTTCATGGGAAAGCTTAAAGCTGAAAACCCCCAACTATCTGTATATTATACATGTCATGGAGATCATGTAACAATCATAGTACAAAGCTCTTTGCAAGCTCTCATGCACTACCTTCCTTGCTACACACTATCAAGCTAGATCTAGCAAAACTCATGCTCCAACCTTTAGCCACTTGATAGCCAACCTGAATTGCGTTTTCAAGCTATGGGATGGCCTCTTTATATAGATAAACCACCCAGCCTGAACTACGCAATCCTCATGGGTTACTCCACCCATCTGTGTGTTGCAAATAGCAATAGTATAGTCACAACCGATAGTTAAATTACTCTTTCACCTATTTCTGCACTGGTCTCCACTGAAACTGTCCATGCACTGAAGTTAACTGATGTATTCTTTAGTTGATTTATGAGTTTATAATTAGTGAATTAATTCACACCACTCTCACTAATTGTATCTATTAGTTAACTTGGATACAAAAAGCTCAACTATGTTTAGATTAGTTAAACTGAATACAACTCCACTAACTTCCTCAATCAACTCCACCAAACTCTCTCACATGAGTTCTAACTGAAGTCTTCATGCAATAGCTTCACTTAAACCCTAGGAAAAGCGTATTTCCTTCTATCAGCTGCATGTGCCACATCCAGGCATCAAATTGAAGTGCTCCAAGAGAATAAGATAATGTTTAGAGTCCAAATATTATTAAGAGCTAATAATATTCGACATATCTATTTTTAGACTGGCAATCTAAAAATAGATTCCGCCCAATATGTCTAAAAATAGAAATCCATCTATTTTTCCAACTTGACAAACCATCCATAAATAGCATCCCGCAACTTATAGAATATGCTCCATATGTCTAAAAATAGACATAGTCTAAAAATAGACTTTGCGACAAAAATCACCTATGTGGCCTCCACCTAGTTTAGGTGATCACTTTTCAACTAGGATCAGGAAAGATGTTTCAGGATGCCTCCTTCACTGTTTCTTGTTGCCATTTTCAACATAGATCAATTGTCTTTTTATGGTTATTGCTTAAGGATTTTGGTCTAAGTCTGGGTTTTTGAGTAGAAAGGATCCTATTGGATGTGTGCGGGGAGAACTAAGTCCTGGTTGTGTGTGAACTCCGCTGGTTGTGTGCGCGAAAGGATATGTTATATTGAAGGATAGATTGTATTACTGGATGTACTGGAACTGTTGGATCTCTTAATACAAAAGACTATTTTGGAGAACTTGAATCTATTATGCGATTGATATGTTAATTGCGTTAATATATGAACATGTTTATTTAATTATGTTTATGGTTAATTGCATCTAAGCGAATGAATAAAGTATATTATGCGTGAATATCAGTTGATGAATAATTTTGATTGAAGTATATCTTTTTACTGTGCGCGAATACATATTGAGGCATTCTATGATAATCTGTGACAAACATGATCTGTTATTCTAATGATATGTTGATGCACGCATTTGTATATTATCTATGATAGTTATGTCATAATTTTTTTAGGGCCACTACATTAAATTCTTCCTCAGGGTGCGGAAACCTGGTTCCAGCACCCCCCTATACTGCTTCGGGTTAGGCTTTGATCTGCGCAAGTAGGTCATTTCCGAAAAGGCCAATAGTTTGTGGGTTTTTTGGTTGCGCGATAAATCCGAACCTAGGTCAGGACCCCTCAAGCCAACACATACCCATGTTGTGGGAGTGTTTTGAGCCTCCCAGATGCACCCCTGCCCATATCAAGAGAGTGTCTGGGAGTTTAATGGTCTAAAAACCCACTAGGACCCAGGGGTTGGTTACCTGAGTTGTTGAGATAGCTCTTGAGAGTCTTTTTGTTGATGTGGAAGGTCTATTTGATGTGTTTCCGTGATTCCACTTCTTCAAGGTCACCTAGAAGGTGGAATCCCATTATAGTGGCCTCTCATCGCATATTTACCTTGTTTGGTCGATTAATTGGGTAGATGTGGGATGAGGGAGTTATAGATAGGTATCAAAGCAGGTTACACTCTCTTTGGGTCATATTTGATACCACAGAGTGGTATCAGAGCATGGCTCACCCCTTAGAATGGATGGGTAGTGTGTTTTTTTCATGCATTCTCATCAGTTGTGCATGTGTTAATCATCCTTGTGGTCTATATTCTTGTTGCATATGCATGGTGTATGTTGGAACAAGGTCTCCTACAAAGCTGCGAATCTGGTCCATTTTGTATATTTTTTATTATATTTAGTCTAACGCAGGGGTTTTGGGGTGGGTCAAAGCCCCTAATGCATTGTAAGCGAGTCAAGGGTAGATGTGGTTTGCGGACCATTATATGTGTAGGCTAAAGTAGTATAAATAGTTGAGCCTTTTTTATTCGATAGGTAGAGAATGAATAGAGATTGATGCGAAGTACAAATTGCTAGATCTTGGGTTGGGTTGTTTGGGTTAGGACTCCTGCTGGCTATGTGCATAGAGATCCTCTGTCCTACTGTATGCGGACCCTGTTAGCTGTGTGCGCAGATGGTATACGGGGAATGTAAGAGGATTTTGATAAGTAATATATGTGAAGTATTGCTGAACATATGATGTTGTCTGGATCTGTTCTGTTATGATTGATGCGAACTAAGATTGTCTGATTAAGCTGTGAACTCGTCTATTTTATCTCTATGGTATGAAAGTATCTACACTTAGTATGTTACTGTGATATGACTAGTGTTGCACTTACTCATTGCATCTTTTTTAATGAACGTGAACTATCTGTGTTGACAATATTGGTTGCGATTATGTTATTTTATGGTTGTAATTGATTATACGCACGTGGATACGAACCTGCTAGAGTAGATCTGATAAGAACTATAGTCTGGTTACATTCTGGAACCCTGTGAATCACCCTTATGTGTAGATCTGATAACTGTGGGCCTATGTTATTACCTACTCTCTCTTAGGGTGTGGAAACCTAGTTCTAGCACCCTCCCATACTGCTTCAG
The DNA here is from genome assembly GCA_034641835.2 of Pinus albicaulis. NCBI lineage: Eukaryota > Viridiplantae > Streptophyta > Pinopsida > Pinales > Pinaceae > Pinus > Pinus albicaulis. Next base: position 1,594,547,714 of record CM076570.1, read on the forward strand.
GTGAGAATTTTACCTGTGCAAGCGGGTCACTGCCGAAAGGGCTAGTAGTATAGGGGTTTGTTGGTAAACCTTCACCTCCGAACCTGGGTTAAGACCCCTCAAGCCAACAAATGGTTCCGTTGCCGGGACTGGGATAATTTTGAGAGAGATTGGGTAATGCCAAGGCCGTACTGGAAACCTGAAAGAAAAGAAATTGATGAATGGTTTGAAAAATAAGTTCAGGAATTCGCAGTAAAAGAAAACCACAGTAAGAAGTTGACCACCGAAGAGTGGAAGAACAAGTATATTTTCACAGAGATCTACGAGATCTTCTTTGTAACAATCAAATTCTAGAAGTGTTGCAAAGATGAGTGGGTCACACAATGGACCCCAAAATTGATCCAGCAGATAGAAAAGACTGATAACACCATCACTCACATAGTGGATCACTAGGTGGACAGTGTGCTATGATGGTTTGTAACAGAGTTTGCCATCGATAAATTCGTCTCCTATTCTGAAGCGGAGCGATGGTTTTTCAAGGGTTTCCGGGGTAAGTTTCTGAAAACCTTACCATTATTGATCAAGATATTACTGTGCGAAAAGAGTATTTTGTGTAACCACACCGAGTGAATGACCTCTAATCTAGACAGGAGTACAACACGAAGTAGAAAATGCTATCGGACCAACCAAAAAGGAGATAGACCTGTCTACAATCCAGTAAGAGAAGCGGCTACGCAGAATACCCCAACCACACCACTTTCAAACCAGCATAGGAGAAAGAACTCACCTACATCTCCGCCACCGCCGGAAGACAGCATGGTTGCGCACATGAAGTTACCTACCTTTAAGGGTGTGGGAGATGAAGACATGGATTAGTTCTGGTTTGTCGCAGGATCCGTATGGACTGTGCAGAACGTAGCTAGTGATGCAATGAAAAGGACACAACTATCCCTTGCCTTTGAAGGAAGAGATTTGGACTGTTACATGGGATACATCAGCCAGCATGCGAAGGCAACCATTGAAGATATTAAGAACACCTTAAAACAACAATTCAAGAAGCCAAATTCCTACTCGCAAATAGTCGTGGACCTAAAGGATTTCAAGCAAGGGCCTTCTAAGTCTATGTGGGAGGTCGATCAGCGACTGAAGAAGGTGATCAAAGAAGGGGGATTTCAGTATGATGACAGATAGCACATGGAATGGTTCATTGCTATGTTGCTACCTCATCTGCGCATACCTATGGGTCACCAAACTTTCGAATTGTAGGAAAAAGCCTTGGAGGTTGCTATGAAGTTAGAAGTTATGCCTAGAGATGATACCCAGCTGGGCATCCAATAGATCCAAGGACAATTGGAGGCGATGCACATGGAGATCCAGAATCTGCGAAAGGAATGAGGAGTAGAGGCTAGCCCTGAAAGATGGTGCATATGATGCAGGACGAATGGTCACACCAAGGATAACTATCCTCTATTAGCAGACTATATGCAGGCCAGGGGACCTAGCCCGTTGTGCACTAGGGAAATTACAGGGTCAAGTGGGCTGGCACTATGGTGCGATGATTGTCGTGTTGCAGGGTTGCACGACACAAACCACTACCCATGCCTTGCTGCGTATGTCCCAGAGGTAAAGCAGCAATGGTTTAGGTTATGCAAGTCTGTAGGACATGATGAGAAAAAATATCAGACGTATGATTTGATGATTGATCGAGGGAATCTATATAGGGTACATTCGGATCCATCCTCGCCAAGATCCCTCTCAGGCATAGGTGGCTCCCCAGCCAGGGGCAGGGGATGAGGAAGAGATGGAAACGCAGGTTATGGATGAGGGCAACTAATCTGTTATAATTGTGGAGAAGTAGGACACTTTGCAAGGGACTGTCTCAACCCTACAAGGCAGTCCTACCGGTATTACAAACAGCTGGACCATGTGATTGAATACTATCCAATCTTGATAGAAAAGATGCAGGAGAAGCAGCTGACACCTACGCAGAATGTGCAAAGGGTTAAGGAAGAACTGCGAAACGAAGATCCAAGTGTGAATGTCGTAACGTGAAATGGAATGGCCACCGGAGGACCTGGGGAGAAGGCTGCAATTGAACCTTTGATCCAAGAAACAGTTATCAAACAGGAAGGTTTGGATCTAAAAAAGGAAAAAGAAACATTTGTCGCAGCTCACAAATACTTTGCTGAGGCAAAGGCATCTACTTCTCAGACACCTACGAACCTCAAGGGAGATGAGGAGGTCAAACCCTTTTTGCATGCATGTATGAAGCTGTTGCGCATCCTAAAGGTTGTGGATAATCTTCAGGCATTAATAGATATTTTCGCAGCGCGGCCTAACCTACCCCCAGAAATCAAGGATGTGCACAAACTATACAAATATAAGAAATGCACCGGTAGGGAGATGTGGTTGACAACACATATCTGTGACTACGAAATGGATCAGGTTATTCTGGACCTGGGGTCAGATGCAAATGTACTACCAAAACAAACGTGGAAACAGATGGGAGAAACTAAGTTGGAGTGGTCCACTATCTAGCTACGTATGGCCAATTAGCAGAAGATCATACCCTTGAGGAGACTGTCGAAGATCGTGGTAGATATCGCAGGGGTCAAGGTCCGTGTTGATTTTGAGGTAATTCAAATTGTAGAAGATGCGGACCCTTACCCTGCACTCCTCGGGTTAGATTGGGCCATAGATATGATAGGCATCACTAACTTAAAGAAGAGGAGCATGGTGTTTGAAAATAATGGCACAAGGGTGATAGTACCATTAGATCCTGCGAAAGGCAAACGATATACAGAGCCAATGCACAATGAAGAGGATGTGGATCACATTTATAAGTTGACTGTGTGGGATGAAGATTAGATCAATCCCACAATGGATGGTGTACTCTACTGGGAAAAGGACAGTGAATGCTTCTCCGACTCCGACGGGGAGATCGAGAATTAGAAAAACCGGTTACACGATGTCTCTACGCTGCGATGTCTTCGAGTTACAAAGAACTTCCGCTGCATTTCCTTCGAGGTAAGAGACCTACCCTATTTCGATGGTTCTTGTGATATTAAGGGATTTTTGTGAGCATTTGAAGCTGAGGTTCCAAGAGGACAAAGGATAAGGACCCTTAACGTAAAACACCTGCGCGGTGGTGGGACACACATAAGGAGGCATTCCAAGACTGGGAAGAATGTCGAGATATGATGATCCTGTGAGTTGAACCGCCCGCTCACCTGCGTGTCAAACCTACCTTGGCCCAGAAGACCCATGCGAATATATGTTCGCTTGGATGAAGAAATGGTGTGACAAGACTATAGAAGAGTGGGTTCATCTGTTTATTCATGCCTTGGGACCACTTCCCACCACATGGTATTTAGATGCGGGGCTCCATCAGCGCACCCGCCATTGGGAGACATTGAAGGATGAATTTCTGGGGACATTTGGGTTAGTAGGTGGGACGGAGGTACTTAACGCAGCTCTGCAGGACATTGATACGGTGGTATGGGGCGAATCGCCCCCATATGTCGCACCCGAGGTACCAACATGGGAAACGCAACTACCGAACATAGTCAATTGCCACAGCCTAGCCCTAAAAGAGTGTAAGGATGATCTGCGAGCTATCTCTGTCTCAGAAGTAGAAGGGATGCACACAGTTCCCAGACCACTAAAGCTACAAATAGGTAGCATTAAGACGCACCCTAAGTTGGCTCCGATTGGGGATGAAGATATAATAGACAATATTCTCATAAATCTAGCCACGATTGCAACAAGGAGACAGTTGCGTTCAATCCTCAGCCACGCAGGTTATTACAGGATGTCCTATTATTTTTGGATGGCGAAGGTAAGACAAACATATCTCTAGATTTGAAGTACCTGGGGAACAAGCTTGTGTTGGGGGAGGATGTGCAGGAGACGCAGGTGTTTAACCCAAGCGCAGCAGGTACGCTGAGCGCACAGGAGGAGCGAAAACTAGCCGTTAGAATAGTAAAATAGGGTAAAAAGACAAAGTTACCATTGAACAGAGCGGGCAGCTGGCATTTGATGTGGAAAATTATGGATATTTTTTACCATTTACCTGATGATAATTTACCCTACTATTGGTCGATCACAAAAACTATAAAAAGGGCAAGATAGATCAGACACAGGTTCTATATTGTTTGTACTTAGCGTGGTTGTCCTGGACGAAGTTGTGATGTAAGAAAATGTGTTCTCCTAGCACCCCATTCATTTCTGAGCAGTCGGCCCCCTCTAATAGTAGAAATCCCGAGTTCATATTTCGTGCCAGAATGACGGCCACGAACCCTGTCGAACCTTTGGAGCCAGTAACTGAGGAAGTAATGGACATCGGGTGTGACAATGAAGAATTGCTCTCCACGCCAGTCACAAAGAAGGGAAAAGAGAAAGCACAGGGCTCAGGGAAACCTCTGTAACCTATAAAATGGGCTGGGGGGAAGCCCAGGACTTCCCCAAGAAATGTCAAGTCCCTACGAGCGACACCCCGGGCTTAGGCTGCACAAGAAAAGGCCCAGCTAGCAGACTCGATCAACTAGTTGCATCCCTTTGTCCGACCACGAAGGCCCTCAATGCACACACCGAAGAACCTTGACAGCCTGATCACCTATCTGCAAATGCCACTGACCCCGGGAGAGGTCCCTGTCCTTAGCGTCCCATGTGGAAGGCTCCATGAGATCAAATTCGATGATCACAACTTGGAAAATCTTGAAGCTTTTCCTAAGGTAGCACTCGAGCTATACCTAGACACGATTCAAAAAAATGATGGGATCACAATTATTCCCCAGCACTGGGTGCATGGATTGGCCGAATCCGGGCTCCTGAACCTACTATGGATGCCGCACTTCGACCTCTAAAACATCACCAACCGGTTGGCCCGACAGTTGCTTGTCTTGATTCACGATGGATGCCTATGGATTCATGACAGAATCCCCATTGATGTTGCGCTGGTTCACAGAATTACTGGCCTCCCCTTGAAAGGGCCACACCCTTTGGAGTGTGTGGGAAAGAAATATGAGGCAGAAACTGCTGAATACGTGCGTTAGACTTACCATGTGGAACGAAACACTCGTGGTTTCATCATCAAGTCTATCAATGAGCCTGGTACGCAACTGGGTACCATGTTATTAGCGTGCAAGCTAATGCAGAAATGTTAGGTAGCAACTTATCTCATTCAATTAGCAAGCCAAAGTGGGAAGGGGGTCTGCCTCAATTGGGCCCAGTACTTGTGCGATGAATTCTTGGCCAACGTCCATGAAACTCAGGAGTAGGGAAAAGCCTTTTGCTACACTTGGTTGTTGTTCCTCATAGCCTTGGTTGCCTGGGAAGCCCCTGAGGAGTCGGTCCTCCCTGAGCTCACTTCAAACATGTGCGAAGGGGCTCGTTATGCCCATTTGTGGGACTCCAAGGATGTGTAGCGCTTGGAGGATAACCAAGTCTTCTGGGTCCTCTTCTAGAGCAGCTTGGCAGCAGCCATCAATTCTCGACCCCGGTTGTCCCCAACAGCATACGACAGATACAAGGGCATTACGGCATTCTAGGTTACCATGCATAACATCCAGATCAGAGCCCACAAGGATAAAACCTGGACCTTGCTTCCTTATATGGTAGCAGACGAAGATATTGACAATGTAATCACGCTCTGGTCGCCTGCCTGGAAGATCGGCTTCAAAACCGATGCAAGAAGCACCGCCGAGACTAGCATAATGTAGGTGATCCTACCTATCATCATCAAGGAAATTGGGGGCCCAAGCAAGACTACGAGGAAAGACTCGGGTGCAGCGGAAAAAAAGGATACACAACCCAAGAAAACCACTGAGAAGGGAGTTGAGGCTGAAACTCAGGTCGATTCGCAACCGGATGTGGGCATGGACGAATTGAACATCAGAGGCACCACCTCCCCTCATGGGATGAAGCGCACAAGCAAGCCTGCCAAAGGACCCCAGAAGAAGCAACGTGCTCAATGGACAGAACACGATGAAATTATCACCTTGACCGACAGTGACCTTGAACAGATTACTCATGCAGTCTCTCTAGCCATGCAGGATTGATGGGAAGCCCTCAAAGGACAGCAGAAAGCTGCGCTTGCCACATTACAAGCCAAGCTCCGCGAGCTGGAACTAAATAAAGACACACTACACACTAGTGTAACTTTTGTACGAATGCCACAAACCACCAACAGTGCTACGCTCACAATGATAGAAAGCCACCTCTGCCCTTTGCCTGTCACTGCCCTTATGATCAATCCGCCCAACCTGAGCACGCAGGTCCATAGTTGTTGGGAGGTATATCTAGACTTAGCCAGACTACCCCAAGATTCTTTACAGGGACTCCACACAGTGTATTTCAAGAGATTCAACACCGGGACCTACAGATTCACGAACAACTAGGCTTGGCTGAGCAAACAATCATCGAAAGCAACACCGCCATCGCCCTTGCCACCACACAGCAGAAGGAGCTCAAAAGCTTCATTCACCAGCTCTGTGCAGAATTTACAGCAGAGATTCCAGCTACCGCTATGCCCCAGGCAAAGGTTGAGGGGTTGGTTGCCGCATTGAAGGCATCTCGAACAGAGGTTACGGAGGTTAAGTCACGGATGGAGCAGTAGATTTCCGATCTGCGGGCTAAATTGTAGCCCAAAACACCTCCGGAGGTGCGGGCCCAATGATTTGTGCTAGTCACCGCAGCTATGAATGTCATCACATGGCAGATCGCACAGGGTTCTCAACTACTGGAAACTACCATGCAGCTATGGACCAAAGTCCAACACGATCCGCTCCTGCGTGAAATAAACTAGGCCCTGCGGTAGAAAGAGGATATTTTTAAAACATTGGAAGCCACCCTACCCAAATTGGTTCCTGCTCAGCGCTTGGCATGACTACGAACCAGTCAGGACCTCCAAGCTGAGATAAAAGAGCTTCGACAGAAGAAGAAGGCCCTCAACGACCGCCTAAAGCCTTGGGCTGCTGACACCCTTAAACTGTCGAAAAATGTTCATGTAGCTATGAAGTAGCTCAAACAGACTCTGGAAAGTGTTACTGCTGTGACGGAAGGCCTAATTTCGCAAAAATCGGTCGACATCTCCCATAATTCTACTTCCCAAAGCGAAGTCATGCTACCCCCATGAGATGCAGCGATCAAACTATTGCAGGTGCAGGTGGAGACCCCACCATATCAGTGACTCAGGACGAGTCACAAGATTTTTTTGGGGGAATTTTGGAACAGGGTCTCCTACAAAATTGTGAATCTAGTCCATTTTTTATATTTTTTATTATATTTAGTCTAATGCAGGGGTTTTGGGGTGGGTCAAAGCCCCTAATGCATTGTAAGCAGGTCAAGGGTAGACCAAGAGTCTGCAAACTATAGTTTGTGGACCATTGGATGTGTAGGCTAAATTAGTATAAATAGTTGAACATTTTTTAGTCGATAGGTAGAGAATGAATAGAGATTGATGCGAAGTGCGAATTTGCAATATCCCTTTTTCAGGAACAACTACAGATTGGGAATAATATGAGTTATTACCAATGTGGAGCTTCATCCATATACCTCATATAGGTATAAAAACAATTAAACTTCATTAAAATACATAGCAGCAAATTTATACAACATTTTACAAGGCAAAAGGTGGGGAAAAGTGATGATTTTGGCCCTAAAACGTGTGTATTAAGAGATTTGTGTAAATTTAATATGGGAAAGTGGTTGGATATGATATCTAGGGTTATGAAGGACTCCCATGTCCAATTTCAGAAGAAAAAAAAAACAATTTTTGCTAAGTTAAACAGTTCCTCCTTTCCTAACTAGGCTAGAAACCCTGATTTCCCAAGACTAGATTTATGCAGAAATTTACTGAAGCATGTGAGCGTGGTTTTCTGAAGGGTATGACTCAAATAAGTTCTAAAAATTCACAAATAAGCTCAAGGACATAACTCATACACTTTACAGGAGAATAATGAAATAAACAGAAGAAATCCTCAAGAAAGAGGGGCTACAACCATGTAAAAAGACTACATAACAGTGACAGCGTAATTTTCAAGGCTGAAGCAGCATTTTATTGATTCTTCAGATCTATATCAGATAATTACATAAAAATATAGATCCAATACAGATCCATGTACAAGAAGAACTTATCTATACATTCCCCTTGGGGTTTTTCTCAAAACATGAAGCACCAGAAGTAGATCTGAGATCTAAGAATGCAGATCTGCAGAATGATTCAGAAAATCACTGAATCATGAACATGTAGAATATCAGATCTGAAACAGAACATAGATTTTTTTTCCAATCTATGGAGCACCACAGTGAAGGATGAATCCAATCACCAAAGATCTCTCCTCCAAAATGCAAGAAGAACACCCTGCAGCTGTAAATCTGCAAATAACTCTTTCTTAGGGATAGAAACAGCGCTATAAATTCTGAAGATGAAATGTCCTGATGCCAGGATGTAGATCTGAAGTATAAACAGAAAATGAACACTTTCAGGAGGTTAAATGACACTCTCACTGAAAAGAGCCACTACTAACATTTAGATCTAAGCAGATCTATATCTCCACTTGCTGCAACTCACAAGATAGCTAAACCCTCAATCATGAGTAGCATTGTAATGTAAGGTGAAACTTGACCCAAGCCTGATAGTGGAGAATTTTATCACAATTCTCCTCCAAGAGCTGCTCAAGGAAGGAGGTGGGATTCCTGAATAGGAATGCCCAACAAGGGATGTCTAAGCAGACAGACCTTCAGAAATAATGTCTTCAACAACCTTCTCCTTGTTGCCCTCCTCTTCCTTTTATAAGATATGAATCTTTCCAAACCCTAAACCACCTTGAATCATTTAACCCCTTTCACATTACAACCTCCTTCTAGAACTGCGTTGTCCCTCAAAGAGGTTCAATGCATCTAGACTACACTGTTTGACTTGGTCATATAGGATCCCCTCTTGTGATTTAGACCCTTTCACACCTGCAAGATGTAATTTAAATAGCCCAGATATATCTCTGTTCACATAGGCATTGATTTATTCTTAGTTTTCAGGAGTTTTACATGTCCTCCTTCACCATTTATTCATTAATCATGAAATACAAAATAAATAAGGCAAAATTAATGTTCCAATTAGCTGAAGCTAATTTAGGAACATTACAGTCTCCCCCTCCCAAATGTTGCTTGTCCTCAAGCACCTGCAAGGGTGCTGCAAAACTTCCCCTTCTTATCTTGTGGCCTCCTCATCAAAAATTCTCCCCCATTGTTCTGAATTTTCTACAATACCTTTGTCTCCCAATGGTTCTTCCTCAATATGCGAGTTTTCCTTTGATGAATAAACCCAAGGGCTCTCATCATGAAGAAATGGAAGGTTGTTGTGGAAACCTTATTGCTGATCCATGGCCTCCTCAAGATAGAAGTGATGATAATCATGGGGATTTTCATGATCCATGAAAGACTCCCATCCCCATGCTATCATCCAAATGAAGTGGATCACCTTCCATCTTGGCAATCCATAGAAGAACTCCTCCCCAATACATATGAGAGGAATGTCACCAACAAACATATGGCTCACTTTACAAAGAGACAAGTGATCTATCATAGTGGCCATGCAAAGTCTAATGCTCCCATGGAAGCATGCAATGGAAAAATAATGGGGAACTCCTTCCCCCAAAGGCACATTCAACAAGTGTGCCTTTCCTCCAACTATGCCCCCAATAAATATAAGGACATCTTCAGCTTGTGGGATCATGATTAGAATCATGCTAGCTGCCGTGTGTGATAAATGAGAAGGTATATGTTCCCTCATGTGCAACCAGCACAGTTTTATCCTTAACTGCCATAGAATAAGATATGACAAGTGCCTCCCCCAACACTTGTTTGCTGCCTCATGTCTTTGGAATGCTTGGAGAATGTACATCATGGTTGGTGTAAAAGAATCACATGATGAGAAATATAATAGCTTTCCAAGGTTCTCCAAGGAATGACCTGCATTAACATAGTTCATGGCCTTGAGTGGCCCATGAAACCCATCATACTTAGTGCACCATCTTGGCACAATATCCTGCAAATGAGTGTTAGAAAAATATAAGCATATAGGAGATACATGATAATGCTCAAAAGTACAAGCCTCTCCATATACTTGTTTTACATCAGTGGGGTAACTCATGGATGAGTTCCCTCTCACACTCAAAGAATAAGGAGGTGTGAATGGTGGCTCTTTCCAAGAGCTATGTTCCTCCTCCTCTACCAAGTAGTCCATGCACATCTTCATATTAGAGTACACATCTTCCTTGAAACCTTCCCATATGAAACCACCCAAGAGAGTATGGTATGCTTTGATAAAACCAATGGGTTTGGAAAGCAGGATTCCATAGATGGCATCAAATAGTTCCTCCTTGAGCTTGGAGTCACTAACCAAAAGAATAAGGTTATGGAAATAGATAACTCCATCCACCACTTTTAACCTCTCATCCTTTACTTCCCCTTTAAGAACCCCCCATGTGAAAAGGTCCTTGGAGTATTCCATCATGAGTTGGGAATCCCAACAAGGATCCAAGCTCTCCAAGAACGACAGCACTGTAGAGGTCTGAAATGCAGCCACTGTCTTCCCATGGCTCCCATCTTATACATCCTTGATATCAAAATCACATGTTGGAGCATCATAATCTTCCTTTTTCTGCCCCATTTGCAGCTGTTCCTGTACAAGACAAGATTGGAGCATATGGAAATCAACTTCCCCTCGGAAATTCCTTGTTTTCCAAAACCTCCTCCTTTTGGCCCATGTATACAAGAGGGTTAGGATCCCCTTTCTATCTTCAGAAATCTCATTTGTGAATGAAGAGATCATGGGTTGCCCAAAAGATATGGAGTTTCCATGTGCCCTCATGGTCATGCCATCATAGATCTCTGATTTCTCCTTTCTCAACGTAGATTTCTGAGTGTGAGTTAGCAATGCCCCTTTCAGGAAAATGCTCATCTCTCTCCTGAATTCATGAGAGATTATCTACGTTGTGCTAGCTTCTCCAAAGGCTCCCTCCTTAGCCAAGTATGTAAAGCACCTCCTTGCAAAGAGGTGTCAAGGCATAGAGTAGAATGTGGATGTAGGTAGACAGATTTGTTGCTACCTTCAATGCATAAGTCCTCTTGCCTTATTTGTGCTTCCAAGCTCTGAAGTAGAGAATGGTTCATGTTCTCCATCTTGTGATACCCTTCCTCCTCTTTCCTTCCTTCTATCTCCAAGATCTCATCATTTGACAATGATGCTACATGCTGCTCATGTGTTGTACCAAGAGCTCTATGTGTGAGATCTTGTGGAACTCCTTGCAAGAGTGCAAGAGTTTCTTCCCTTGGAGAAAGTGCTTCAACTTCTTCTTCATGAGGTGCTTGAGGTGCCTTTGTTTTTACTTCGTTATCATCTCCTGCCTCCTCCTCCTCTTCAATTACTGAAATTGTCCCATCATTAATGAGAGACATTAGATATTGGTCAACTATTGAAGGAGAAACCTCCATGCTTTCCTCTTGAGAAGAGGACCCTTCACTCAATGGAGATCTTGCCCTTGGCAAGGCATCAAAAAAACTTACACCTTCTCCCATAGTCTTCAGAAATGGAGTTGGATTCATAGACCCTTCCAACTCATGCAAAAGATTCATCTGATGTGGTTTGACAATATCAACAGAAGATGATACACATGGAGCTTCATCAAACCTTTCTATCAATCTCTCAATAAACCTTACATAAGTAGGTGTATTGGTATTCTTCAAGGAAAAAGACTCAAACAACCACCAAGCATATGCTTTACCTTCAAAATGCAGCGCTACTGCTTTTATGGCTTCAATCTCTGAAACTTGATGTTGTTGCACAAAGTCATCTAGCTCCTTCACCCAAACCCTGACTGGACATTTAGGTGATCCATGAAAGATAGATAGATAGATAAAATCTACCCTTACCATTCTTCTCCTCGTTGAACTTTCAGAACCCTTGGAAGTTCAAGTCATCTTTGTACTCCTTGGATTGAGCTTCATACTCCTCCAAATACTCTCTAAGAGTCTCCTTCTTAGGCACACCTCCTTTCTTCCTCTTCATGAAGAAATCATAGACAAAACGCTGAATTTTTGGTGATATGGATGAGTGCACATATCCATAATATGAGGATTCAAAATTTTCCTCATGTATAGATCCTATAGATCTGATCAGAAGATCTTTCTGCTCTTGAAACTTTCTAGGAGTTTCATTGCTTCTTCTTTCTTCTTCTTGCTCAGCCTCCTTGGAGAGGTTCTTCTTAGATCTAAAATCTGATGAGAATAAACCCATATTCTTCATCATTCTGACCTTTCTCCCTGCTGGAATACCACTGAAAATTTCCCTTCTCAAGAATGTCAAAATTCTATTCCAGAGATTGACTACAGGGGCATTTACTAGATATGTCACCTTTGAAAAAAATGATGAGATCCAAAGGCTACCTGGCCATCTACAGACTCTATCTATAGATCTTTAAATATTTCTCCTTCATGGATTCATCACTTTGGCTTGAGGCCACAGGCTGAGCCAAAGATCTTGCTTTGATACCACTGTAATATCCTTTTTCAGGAACAGCTACAGATTGGGAATAATCTGAGTTATTAACAATGTGGAGCTTCAGCCATATACCTCATACAGGTATAAAAACACTTAAACTTCAGTAAAATACATAACAGAAAATTTATACAGCGTTTTACAAGGCAAAAGGTGGGGAAAAGTGATGATTTTGGCCCTAAAACGTGTGTATTGAGAGATTTGAGTAAAAATAAGATGGGAAAGTGGTTTTAAATGATATCTAGGGTTATGAGGGACTCCCATGTTAAATTTCAGAAAAAAAAAAGAATTTTTGCTAAGTTAAACAGTTCCTCCTTTCCTAACTAGGCTAGAAAACCCTGATTTCCCAAGACTAGATTTATGCAGAAATTTACTGAAGCATGTGAGCGTGTTTTTCTGAAGGGTATGACTGAAATAAGGTCTAAAAATTCACAAATAAGCTCAGGGACATAACTCATACACTTTATAGGAGAATAATGAAAGAATACAGAAGAAATCCTCAAGAAAGAGGGGTTGCAACCATGTAAAAAGACTGCGTAACAGTGAAAGCGTAATTTTCAGGGCTGAAGCAGTAGTTTATTGATTCTTTAGATCTAGATCATATCAGTACATAAAAATATAGATCCAATATAGATCCACGTACAAGAAGAGCTGATCTATACATTCCCCTTGGGGTTTTTCTCAAAACATGAAGCACCAGAAGTAGATCTGAGATCTAAGAATGCAGATCTACAGAATGATTCAGAAAATCACTGAATCATGAACATGTAGAATATCATATCTGAAACAGAACATAGATTTTTTAGCCAATCTATGGATCACCACAGTGAAGGATGAATCCAATCACCAAATATCTCTCCTCCAAAATGCAAGCAGAACACCTTGCAGCTGTAGATCTGCAAAAAACGTTGTCTTGGGGACAGAAACAGTGTTGTAGCTTCTGAAGATGAAATTTCTTGATGCCAAGATGTAGATCTGAAGTATAATCAGCAAATGAACACTTTCGGGAGGTTAAATGACACTCTCACTGAAAAGAGCCACGGCTATCATCTAGATCTGAGCAGATCTATATCTCCACTTGTTGCAACTCACAAGACAGTTAAACCCTCAATCATGAGTAGCACTGTAATGTAAGGTGAAACTTGGCCCAAGCCTAATAGTGGAGAATTTTAGCACAATTCTCCTCCAAGATCTGCTCAAGGAAGGAGGTGGGATTCTTGAACAGGAATGCCCAACAAGGGATGTCTAAGCAAACAGACCTTCAGAAATAATGTCTTCAACAACCTTCTCCTTGTTGCCCTCCTCTTCCTTTTATAAGATAGGAATCTTTCCAAACCCTAAACCACCTTGAATCATTTAACCCCTTTCACATTACAACCTCCTTCTAGAACTGCGATGTCCCTCAAAGAGGTTCAATGCATCTAGACCGTGTTGTTTGACTTGGTCAAATAAGATCCCCTCTTGTGATTTAGACCCTTTCACACCTGCAAGATGTAATTTAAATAGCCCAGATATGTCTCTGTTCACATAGGCATTGATTTATTCTTAGTTTTCAGGAGTTTTACATGTCCTCCTTCACCATTTATTCATTAACCATGAAATACAAAATAAATAAGGCAAAATTAATGTTCCAATTAGCTGAAGCTAATTTAGGAACATTACAGAATTGCTAGATCTTGGGTTGGGTTGTTTGGGTTAGGACTCCTGCTAGCTGTGTGTGCGGATATCCTCAGTCCTGCTGTGTGCGGACCCTACTGGATGTGTGCACAGATGATATTTGGGGAATGTAAGAGGATTTTGATAAGTAATATATATGAAGTATTGTTGAACATATGATGTTGTCTGCATCTATTCTATTATGATTGATGCAAACTAAGATTGTCTGATTAAGATGTGAACTCGTATGTTTGATCTCTATGGTATGAAAGTATCCGCACTTAGTATGTTACTGTGATATCACTGTTGTTGCACTTACTGATTGCATCTCTGCTAATGAACGTGAACTATCTATGTTGACAATATTGGCTGTGATTATGTTGTTTTATGGTTGTAATTGATGATACGCATGTGGATGTGAACCTGCTAGAGCAGATCTGATAAGAAATATAGTCTGGTTACACTCTGGAACCCTACAAATCACCCTTCTATGTAGATCTGATAATTGTGGGCCTGCGTTATTACCTACTCTCTCTCAGGGTGCGGAAGCTTGGTTCTAGCACCCTCCCATACTGCTTTGGGTGAGACTTTGACCTGTGCAAGCAGGTCACTGCCGAAAGGGCCAGTAGTATGGGGGTTTGTTGGCAAACCTTCACCTCCGAACCTGAGTCAGGACCCCTCGAGCCAACAATGTCGGTGATGGTTGTCATGATGTTTCCATGTGAAAGAGGATGTTGTTTTTGTGAAGTGTGTCGTCATGAGTGTATGATTGGTTATGCATTGCTATGTGTGTCAGTGCTTACATGTTGTCTAATATGCATTGGTATGGTTCATGTTGTCATGCATGAGGTCATGGTATGTGTAATTGATATGGTCATGCATTGATGAATGTACTCTAGCTAGAATGATGTTTTTGTATTGGTACACCTATTTGTTATATGTCTATATGTCATTATGATTATGTTTGTACATGTATTATGTTGATATGGATGATCTTGCAGATGAGATATCATCTCCAAATTATGCTAAGATACATTCATTTATTGTGATTTGGTTTAGCTGACATAACATGCCTTGGAGGAAAGAGATCAAAATTACTAGCAATATGGTAGACTACAAAGATTCTCCCTATGAATCAAATGAGCAGTGTGGTGGGAACTCTTTTGATTTAGCAGACATATTGAGAAGCTTTAAGGAAGAAATAAGGATTTGTAAGGCAGACAGTGACAAAATCATGCAGGCACAAGAGAAACAAGCAAAGTTTAATGCAATACTCCTTTAGAGTTTCTCATAATTGTAGCGAAAAGGGCCACTTCGTATTAGCCATAGGAAGGAGGGAGAAACTAATGGGGAATATGGCAGTAGCTCTCCTAGTGGACACAGGTCAGATAGAGATGACACAATGAGAGATGGTAGGTCGTTGGATACTCCAAATAAGAGAGGTGATGGACACAAGTACTACTCTAGTTCTGGTTCTAATAAATATTATTATTTTCATCGTTATCATCCTTACAGGAGGAGTGATAGGGGATACTTTCCAGATGAATTTAAGAAAGAAAAGTTGCGTAATTTTTATGGAGACTTGAAGAAATTAGAAGATGTAGAGGCTTGGATACTTGGGATGTGTAATATTCCTAATTAGCTGACAGCGAATTCGAAATATTATTTTTTGCCATTTTTTCTTTTCTTAAGTTCAGTAGGTAAATAAGGGTGAAGGGACCCATAAACCCAAAATTTAGAATAAAACTACTTTCTAGAGCTAATTTCAACAACGCAGCGCTTATGGGGCCAAGAGGGCAGCATAGCAAGTGTGAAAGCCAAGGGGCCAAGTAGCAACGCAGTTAATAAAGTGGACCCAAGGATGTGAAGCAAGTGTGAAAGTCAAGGGGACAACTAGCAGTGCAGTTAATGAGTGGACCCAAGGATGTAGGGCTTCACAAGGATAAGAAGGGGGTGAGGGAATCCTGGGAAATCATTCTTGCATATTTTTATTTTCTGGTCTTTACGGCTTGAGCATGCTTGAGCTGTTTAGTCGAGTCTGCAGTGTTGTTTATCACACGGGTGTTTTCGAGTGGAGATCCCAACTTCATCCTCGGGGGACTTCGAGTGCCCACTCAGGAGAGGATTTTTATTGTTGGACGGGAGCAGATTCAGTATCTTGGCATCAGGCCACATGTAGTCCCTGCACAATCACCCAGTGATATTTACGCAGTCCAATCACAGAGGGGTTCTGGAGAGGGATAAATTCTGAGGCATTTTCACTTGGAATCCAGTGAGGGGATCAGCCCTTCAATATTTGAGCTTTGGGGAGCAGTTGCAGCCATTTTATCTGTCAGTTCATCCCATAGCTCTTCATACCTAGCAATTATGCATTTTCAAGCCCAAGAGTGCCAATTTTCCAAAGTTAAAACTAGGAAAAACCCTTTTTGGGTTTTTCTAGGTTTTTTTAGTAGAGTCTGTGGTTAAAATCCTAGAATTTTCTAAGTAGCAGATCAGCTCATTTACGCAGTCCCTACTCAACTAGCAGCTATAAAAGCTAGGGGAAAAAGGGTCAGATTTTGAAGGTTGGAATTAGAGGAAACCCTTTCTGGTTTTTTCTGGGTTTTGGGCAAGGATCACTTTCCCAAATTCCTAGAATTTTCTGAGCACGGGTTATAGGCCGACCAACATTCTAAATTCAACCAACAAAAACATTTCCAGTAGGGCAACGTAGAGGGAGAGTCCAGCAGAGCAACATTAGAGCAGTGTTTTAGGTAGGGATTCTGAGGGCCATTCCAGTCAGCTTATCTAGGTAGAGTGCTATCTTTTTTAGCACCGTTGTACTTATTTTTCATCTTTAGTATTTTAATAAAATGGCTCAGCAATTCTGGCTCTTTTCATGGTGTTTTTAATGTGTTTTCCATATTGTTATAGATTTAGTCTTTATACACTTTGTATTCTTGTCGTTTTCCTATTTGGAATATTACAGTGGTATTAGAGCTCATAGACTTGCCTTAGCCTGTGGAGCGACCGGTCTATGACATCCGAAGATAGAGAATACATTACAGAATGAACAAGGAGGTACAGAAACAAAGAACGCGGGGTTGAGATCACATCTGGTGAATGGGACTGTGTTCCAGTGGAGGAGGATAAAGGGAAAGCTCCAATGGCGAAAGAAGATGATGGGAAGGAGTTTGGCAATCTCCTCCTCAAATAAGTGCAGTAGCTAGACAAAGAAATTAAAGAAATGAGAATAGATAGACAGAGGGAAATCCTGCGGGGATTCCAAAATGGAGAAGGATTGGGGACTTCTCACCATTGGGCGGAGCAACCATTGGTGCCACAAGTAGCTGGATACATCCATGGCCACATTTCAACAAATTCCATGGATTACCAAAGGGACACAAGGGCCAAATTACTATTGGGATCCAGGTGGGATTTCCCATCACCTCATAGAGTCGGTAGGTGATGGTAGTCGTTGCACGATGGGTTTGATGTTTGGGCGCACACACTTTTTCATATCTCTATCAGAGCCTCGAAAATCCTTAGTGACAGGATGGTTTGACAGGAGGGTACACCCTTTCCAGGAGCTATCTTAGCATATCGACAGTGCGTGGAGTCACAGGTTGATTAGCCTACCTTGGCAGGAGTTGGTCGGAGGAGGTGGCATCGGCAGGCCACTAAACAGGGCAGTACGTAGAGACAGAGCTCTCTCATGGGTATATGGTACACTTGATATATGGAGGATAGGAGCAGTGATGTCATGGTCATTGGCATGTGAGGATTTGGGCCGGTACGATATTTTGGAGTAGATGGGGAGATGCAGCCCACCTCATGGGGGGTTTACTAGCAGAGTGGTGGATATTTTGGCCCATGTAGGATACTATACGTTACAGGGTGGTACTGTAGTAGGCACTGATACGCAGGACTACACATAGTCTTGTCATAGGGTCCAGTGTTATGTAGAGGGATGCAGACTGATGCATACAAACCTGATGTTAGACCATAACATTCAGGGGTGTGTAGGGCTATGCAGCAAGGAGTAGTGGCCTGCAGAGGAGCATGGAGATGCATGGGGGTGTGTTGTAGTATTTCAGACTGGGTTGTAGAGTAGGGGGGCCTCACATCACGTTGGGTACATGTGGGGAGCGACAAGTGCAGTGACACAGGAGGGATACATGGCAGTACAGGAAGGTATAGCCGTAACTCGTGGTATCTAGTGGTGTACAAAGGCAGGTTGCAACATACAGTAGAATTATGTGGAGTGCGGAGACATGACTTGGTGGTATGCAGTGACCCATGATATGGCGCAACATGCACTTGGAGCGTTGCCTCCAAGGGGACTTATGGACAAGGGAATTAGGTGTACCCTGGGATGCAACTCACCTAGGATTGATGAGGATAATGTTGAGCATCTAGAAACAACACGTTTAGTAGAGATAAGGCTACGAGGGTATTATCGGCAGATCCGAGGCATAGGGAGTGTCATCCGGAGGATTACTCTTGAGCATTCATGTATACTCTTGATCACACCCTTTGGGACATACCCACCCCTCATCCAAAATGTTTGGTTTTCAGATGCAAAATGTTTGGTTTTTTCCCCTTAACACTCTCCAATCAGGCAGCAGGGCATGGGAGGCTCACCCTAGGTAGTCAGATGAGATATCGTGTGTCATGATCCAGAAGGAGACTCTCCACTTGAGACACTTGGTAGGTGCACGAGTTGATGGATACCGGCTTAGGGATAGTGTGGTTGATTGCCAAGGTTGCATATGTTCCACCCCTATGCTCACATTTGAGGGACAGTGGATGGTAGACTTCATCTATAGGAGGGTACCCAGACTCCGAGCAATGTCCAAATGTATCATCAGGAGTTGGGACAACATATTTTACTACAAGATCTGGCAGGAGCAGGGCAGGTATGCATGTGTGGGACAAACTCCTAATAATTGGAGTCCACCCAAGGGATACATACAGGGGTCAGAGTTGAGGGTCAGATGGGTTCTGGTAGGTAGCAGTGCTACGCAGTGACATCCCAAGAGGAGTTGGAGTTGGGAGCTCCTAATATGGTTGGGGGATCCAAGGATTTGTTGGGCAGGTGGATCACTCCACTTTGTGGTGAGCAGGGACAGTGTAGATGATGATCCAATCCACTTTAGGCTTGACACATGGGGGATCACTGAAATTGCCACTACATGGCGAGGCAGATTTATCATGTCATTTCTCAGGGTCATGATCGGCAGTGGACGAGCAGATTTCAACATCATGGGGATGCTTGGGCAGGATGAACTTGGCCTACACATATTTTTCACCACAAGGCCGAGGAGAAAGGGATACAGTCTGCACCTGATTTGGGGTATCTTACAGTTAGAGTGGTGCAGTGTTAGCATGGTGGCACCTCTATGAGACTAACAGGGGACCCGAGCATTACAGCTCTACACAGCTCGATAACCTTTAGGGGTAACTTGCATACTACATGGGGGGATCATGTAGATATTCCATTGGGATTTAGCGAGTCACTGATGGAGTGGGGGACTTCATTAGTGTTACACCATTTTTTGGTCATCTAACCTATTATCATTAGATGGACCCAAGTACACCATGTAAGACCAATTTTACCCTAAGTAAAATTGCTTTCGCTATGTAAAATAACTTAATAAAACACTTTTATTAGGTTGTTTATGGTCTAAACAGGAAACCCCAAAGGGAAATATTAAACAAATCTATATTTGTTTGATTTTCCTCATGGAATAATTAATTAAACAATAATTTAATTATTATTCCTAGTCATATTTAACCCAAAACAAGGAAATTAATTAGATAAATCCTTATTTATCTTCTTATTTTCTAGGAATAATTATTTAAATAATATTCCTTGTTAAATATGATTAAATCATTTATAAATAATTAAATAAATCATTATTTATTTAATTATCATTCAACCACTTCCTTAAAATAATAAATAAATCATTTATTTATTTATTATTTACAAATAAAGGGATTTGACCCAAGTCGAATACCTTTTCCCTCCAACAAATATAATAAAATATTCCATAAAAGGTGGATCTAGATTTGGTTAATATTATTTTAATCATGCACCAAGATCTAGAATGACCCAATATTTTGTTATAAATAGGAGGGTTTTTCCTACCCTTCTTCACCTTTGTTGCCTATTAGATCACTTTGGATCTATACTCTTGGTCTGACTTTGAGCCATTATCATTGTCACATTCTCCATTATTTTCTTTGTGAGCTCCCTTTGAGTTCTATGTTTGTCTAGCTTTTCTACACCAAAAAGAGAGAGAAATACTAGATCTGAAGTGCTGAGGACTTTCAAGAACCCATCCCATTGAGGAGAATTGGAAACACCTTTCCTGTTTTCCTCCCAGGTGCCCTTAATACAAAATTCTTTCAAAAATATTGTACTTGTCTTGTCTATTGGATGTATGGAGCAAAACCTTATTTTTACTGCTTAATGTCTTTTTATGCATAGATCTGGATTTTTGCAGCATTTGTCTTGATCTACTAACTACAGATCTGAAGATATTGGCAGCCATATTTGATTTTAGGGCTATAAGTTATGTGTAGCTAAAGTGGTATTTTTTCATACACTTCAACTAAAGATTCATACTAACAATTGGAGACTCTACACGGGTTTTCCATTATGACCACTGTCGTTTTTTCATATTCCTGCATATCCAGTGTTGAGATTGCAACAAGATGATGAGCTTAGTGGAAAGGAGTCGCCTTCACTAAGTGGGCCCACAGGCTATTTTTGGGCGCAAAGTCTATTTTTAGACATATGGATCATGTTCTATGAGTTGCAGGATGCTATTTATGGATGGTTGGTCAAGTCAGAAAAAATAGATGGAATTCTATTTTTAGACATACTGGGCGGAATCTATTTTTAGATTGCCAGTCTAAAAATAGATATGTCAAATATTATTAGCTCTTAATAATATTTAGACTCTAAACATTATCTTATTCTCTTGGATCACTTCAGTTAAGTGCACAGATGTGGCACAAGAGCTGACAGAAGGAATTACGCTATTCCTAAGGGTTAAGTGGAGCTATTGCATGGATACTTCAGTTAGAACTCATGTGACAGAGTTTGGTGGAGTTGATTGAGGAAGTTAGTGGAGTTGTATTCAGTTTAACTAATCTAAACATAGTTGAGCTATTTGTATCCAGTTTATGATCCGGATTTATGCAGGAACGCAACAGAATAAACACATAACCATAAATACAGAGATGCAGCGGAAATAACACTTCATTTCATTAATATCAAAGAACTGAAATTTGCTTACAGACAATGGAAATAAAACTAGCTAGGGTACTGGTAGCTATCTCTGAGAAGAGATGTGGTGGCTACAGACCTCTGAACTGCTTTACAATGAGGCGCGAGGGCCTATTTATTATTGAAAAACAATGGAGAACCCTAAACATCCCAAAAACCTAACCCTAGGAGATGAAGCGCCAAAACTATGGGCCCCGTTTGGGTAAATTGGTGTTTCAACTTCCCAGGGACGTAACTTTGGCATACTATCTCCGTTTGACGCACATGATACATCATTAGAAAGCTCTATCCGAGGACTATAGTTGTCGAGATGAATTTTATTAGAAAATTCGCTGGTGCTTTCATACCCAAAAAACGTCGTTTAGGGCCTCAAAACGGCTCCGGAAGTTCAGGACCCGAAAAACTGCTAAAAATAGTAAGTTATGCCAAAACGGAAAAACTGAAAGAGACAATGGTGGGGGCCCAAGTGGAATAGGCGGGTGGCCACCAATATCCACCTGGATCAGTTTAACTAATTGATACAATCAGTGAGAGTGGTGTGAATTAATTATTAATTAATTCACTAATTATAAACTCATTAATCAACTAAAGAATGCATCAGTTAACTTCAGTGCATGGACAGTTTCAGTGGAGACCAGTGTAGAAATAGGTGAAAGAGCAGGTTAACTATCAGTTGTGACTATACTATTGCTATTTACAACACACAGATAGGTGGAGAAGCCCATGAGGATTGCGCAGTACAAGCCAGGTGGTTTATCTATTTAATGAAGCCATCCCATAGCATTGATAACGCAATAGAGGCTGGCTATCAAGTGGCAAAAGATTGGAGCATGTGTTTTGCTAGATCTAGCTTGATAGTGTGTAGCAATTGGAGGTGGTGCTGAGAGCTTGTGAGGAGCTTTGTACTATGATTTTTACATGATCTCCATGACATATAATATACAGATAGTTGGGGTTTTCAGCTTTAAGCTTTCCCATTAAATATTATGTTCATATGTGTGAATGTTTGTGGTTTTAATGTGTGCATGCAATTGATTTTATTTCCGCATGTGATGATCAATGGTAGAAGAGATTTTGTATTATGCATGAAGCTAAAATAGTGTGTGATCAAGAGAATCTCAGTGAATAATATATTAGTTATTCAAATTTCTACATCCAGCTGCTTCAGACCCCGTTAGACTCCGTCCTGTCAGTCCCTTGTCAGAATCAAATTCACCAAGGTTCATTTCTCGTTATGTACATTCCTGTTTGATGTCTAGGTCAGCAAGGAGTTAATTTGGTATTTAGGGCTAGGTGCAAGTTATTTTTCTCAAGGTGCTTCATAATACCTGCAGGCCAGAGGAAGATTTCCAATAAGCTTCATTTCAAGATTTTCATCATGTTCGAGGATATTTCTTTTTCAAAACTTTGTTTTGAAAAGGAAATTTTCAAATTTTAATGTTTGTAATAAATCTATATTTTAGAGTCTCCTGCATTGAAATATTTCAGAAGCAGCCTTGGTTATCCTTCGCTAAGCCAGATGTCGGATCCCTGCAAAAGTCAAACAAGTATTATCAGTCCAAGACTCAGAAAAAGCAAGAGAAAGTCAAAGAGCAGCATTGTATTAAATGACCAAATGTCAAAATGCCAAAAACATTATAAAGTGGATTATCAAACAAATTTGAAAAACAATCTGATTTGATGAGATATTTACTTCATATATAAACATGGCAAACAATCTCATTTGCAAGAGATCCGCAAGGCAGAGGTCGAAGTCGAGTTCTTGAAGGCCGAAACCAAGTTTTTATAACTGTAGACAGCGTTTGGAGGTGTGCGCTACCCACTTGAGGTGCGCGCTACCCACTTGGTGCGCGCTACCCACTTGAACGCCACAGCCAGTGCAAAATAAGACGGGCGCCACCCACTTGGTGCGCGCTACCCACTTGAACGCCACAGCCAGTGCAAAATAAGACGGGCGCTACCCACTTGGTGCGCGCTACCCATTGGGCAGGCACGCTACCCACACAGAGACAGAGTTTAAAAAACGTTTTCTTGCGCCCAGTTTCGTGTTGAATTGACTCCATCGACTTGCAACGGGATGGCAAACCTTCATGTTCTTTGCCAAGGCGATTGAGCATCTGCGTTTTCAGGATTGCAATGTGTCATTCGAAACAACAGAGATAAGCTTTTCTTTCGGTCACACAGCATCAATTACTGCTGCTATAGTCCAGGTGATTTGCAGAGTGGTTTGTCAAAACAGCTCTTTGATATTTGATGTCAGGATAAGAAGAATACGTGTATAATTCCTGAGTATGTAGTTGAGGGCACGCTGGCAAAAAACGATTTTGAAAGAACCAAAGGACGTGACATTGATAAGTGGGTTGCAGGCTCCTCTGAATATGCATGTTCACTATATTTCATTTTCAGCTCATGCTGATTTCAGTTAGACAAGTTCTTTTTAATGAACTTCAGCCAACAAATATTGTTCTGGTACACGGAGAAGCAAATGAAATGGATTCATTTTGTCGACCAAAATATTAGGGTCTTATCACCAAAGAATTGTTAGACAGTGGAGATGCATTTTAAATGCTCAAAAGATAGCATATGCAATTCTTTCGGACCCTGGCAAGCGGATGCGCTATGTATGCCACTTTTTGGGATCACCCGAAAGATCTTGGTGCATGAGAGACAGGTGAATCGTTGTAGAAAGGGCACACCAACGTGCAAGTCACGAAAAAGTTAAGCAATGTCTTCGGTGTGTTAATGTTAGAAGTGAATTGCGCTGGAGATCTCAAGGTGAATGCAGAGCGTCTTCATAAGGGGAAATTGAAAGCGAAATTGCCAGCTGGATTGTTCATTTTTGTAATCAAAAGCAGAGTTTAAAAGGCATTTTGTTAAAAAGTAAATTTTTATTCAAATATCGAATGTAAATGCCAAGTCAAAGCACGCCAAATTAAAATGAAGACATCTATCATGCAGAAGATTAGGAAAGGAACTCTATTTTTGTCTTTAGTCACAATGAATGGGATCTACACTTTGTTTTTTTTTCATTGGCCAGCAGAGATTTTCAAATGGTAAAAGTAACATGGCAGTCAAGGTCAAAAGCCAAAATTAGAAAGAAGACATCGACCACAACAGAAAAATAAGAACCGATCTTCTATTTAAGACTTCAGTTAATGATCTGCGCTCCAGTTTGTGTCTTTGAATTGGCCATTAGAGGATTTTAAGGGAAACGATCTTCTGTTTTTAGAACAAGAGATGACTCTGTCTCTATTTTTGTAACTTCAGGTGAAGCAGCGCCCTTGTTTTGGGTCGATCTGTTTTCTCCTAGCATAGTTTATTTAATGTATTGAAAAATCATTTGTAGGGGAAGGAGAGTTCTGAAAGCTGGTGTAGGAGAAAAACAGAGCTTTTATTGTACAGTCTTGACAGAGATTTTAATGAAAAGATACAGCTCTGGTTCCTGAGATTCCTGTGGTATGACATTTGACATATGTTTTTTCTTATGTTTCATATGTAGCTTGTAACGTTTTCCATTTCATTTCATAATCATTTTCTGTTGAATACTTTTAAGTGAGAAAGGCAGAATCCAGTTTACTGCTCTGCCTTGGGAGGTATTCATTTTCTATGTTTTCTTCAGTTTGATAAGGATTCAACTATTTCCCTTGTCAACCTCTCAGCGGTCGTTCATTCCATATAATTCCAATTTGATTGTTAAACTTCATGCTTATCTTGCCTCAGGAGATAATCTGCGTTTTTCATTTAATCTCTGCTCTTGCTGTCTTTGCCCCACAGAGCCCAGAAAACCCATCATTTATCAAAAAACCTCATTCATATCTGTTTACTAGCCTAAATCAGTTCCCATTTTAGGTCATCTCAGCCCCTTGAAAACCTTTTGCCGAGATAGACCCGAAGAGAGCCCTCTCCTGTCCTCGTAGGGCTAGCTACGAGGCTAAGCTTGGTTTGATGTTGCCTCGAGTTTTGCCTTCTTCAGCCTGTGGCAGATTCGAGCGCTAACAGACCCTAGGGTTTCTTTTTAGCTTTTTGTTTTTTCTTTTTATGTTGTTTTTCACCTATAAAACCCTCAAACATTAAAATTTCTAACTTTCGTGTGTTTATGGCCCTATTGCGCAGGTAACAGAAATCAGCCGCAACTGAGATGGTAACTTTTTCTAAAATCTTCCGCCGAGACACTCGGAGCTGCAGGTCGCACTTTTTGGCCCAGAACCTGCGACCTGCACTTTTTTCTGCAAATTTTCAGCAATTTTTCTGGGTTTGTCTGAAGCTTCTGTAAGGGTTTTCCAACCTCTGTCTCAGCCTGTTTAGACCTGTTTCTGATCTGTTTTACTCGACTAAGTGGGAATATAGCCCCTTAGGGATTTAGTACCCTCCACTTTTTGTGGAAGAGTTTTTAGCTATTGCAAGTGTCTAAATTTTCAGAGTTTCAGCCATCCCTTTTCCAGATCTGATCCCTCCTCTTCAGATTCCTATTAGATCAGCTCTTCTCCCTTTCAAATCACCTCATATAGTTTTTTTGGGTTTACCTCTAGGGTCACCTCGTTGTCCTTTTTTCCTTTAGCTGATTTCCTCCTTTTTTGTAGCAACCTTGCCTCTGCCTCTTTGTTGTTATTTGCATCTCTTTCCAGCAAATTTATCCTTTAGATCCCTATCCCTTCTGACCTTAGATCTATTGGACCCTTTTTAGTGTGTTTTGACTAGATTTTTTTCCCTCTTTTAGACTAGTTTTGAGAGACGCGCCTTCTTGGGTTAGATTGATGCATTGTTAGCTGTTAATTTTTTGTTATTTCAATTTTATATACTATTATCTGCAGATTTATTTTCAATTACACTGCACACTTTTTTCTTTTACTCTCAAAACATTTGGGTTTAAAAATTAAAATTAACACATGGCACACACTGACCCTAAGCGAAGAAGAGCTTGGTTAACACCGCCAGGCAAAGACTTTAAAATCAATTGACACTGCACCTCTCTACCCTTGTTTCGACATTGTAATCATTTGATTCTTCACCTCCTTGCCCTTGTTGGTCATTCTTCTTCCCTTTGTGCCATCATCATTGCGCCCCCAAGGCGTATATCCTAGAGACTTCTTGGCCTTCACCCTTAGTTTCTGGTTGGTCGACTTGCTCCTTCCCGCCGTCGTCGAGTTAGTCCTCCCCCGAGTCCGCACTCCGACTCCTCTTCTGATTCTTTGGGTTCTCCCCCTACTTCTAGTTCTCCCCCTGTTACCTTCACCATGTCTGGTCCAGGACCTAATGCTAGCGATAATCCCGGCCCTAATGCTGGGAATGTTATTAGCGGAATCGCCACGGGAACTACCTCGACTGTCCCTTTGCTCCCCTATATGGCAGGTCTCAGTCTCCCCAATTTCAATCAGTTGATCAATGATCCTATCCGCCATGATGTTGGTTAGCTTGCTATGCCAACCAAGCTCCCCTCCAACATTCCCAAGTTCGAAGGCCTTGCTGGAGAAGATCCCTCCAACCATATCCGATCTTTCCACATGTGGTGTTCATCCAACTCCATTACTGATGATTCCATCCATCTTAGATTGTTCCAACGCACACTTACAGGTGAATCTTCTAAATGGTATGTTGATCAGACCGCCTCTCTCATACCACCTTTGCGACCATTGCTCGAGCCTTCTTATCTTATTTCCAGCTTCCTCTCTGATACGACACTGGTACCGAACTCTTGACTTCTTTCTGTCAATCGTCTGTGACCCGCCTTTCCGATCATGTCTAGGAATGGCAGAGAAGAAAGAGCTTATGTTGAGCTCCTACCTTTGAAGATTGGATCTACATGGACTAGTTCCTTAGATCTCTCTTACCTTCCATCGGCAAAGATGTCGCATCCTAGTTCCCTCAAACCGAAGATGCCGCCCTCCAAATAGCCTTGAAATATGACCTCATCTATGCTCAGTCTGGTTATGTTTATACCGTCCTTCCTGAACTCCCCAAACTCGGTGGTGCTAACGCCCCAGGGGCATCTTATTCTACCGACGGTATCGTTGGAGCTCTTTCACATCTGTACTCTCAACCTCCTATGGGCTATGGTCTCCCTCCGGGAGGGGCCAGCACCTCCAGCACTTTTCCCCCTCCAGGTAACATGTATCCAGGATACGGCATGCCTCCTCCTTTTGCCCAACCTCTTGCTTACCTCAATGTTGCCTAACCTAACCATTATCCTTATCCACAGCCTAGTGCCCCAACTCCTTCAGCATTTTCACCTCCAACTCCCTTGCCTTCTCAACCCCAGCAACAACAACTACCACCCCCTTCAAGGCAAGTATTTGCACAGCAGGGCACGACTAATTCTCCTTCTTCTCAAAGAAAGAGGAAAGGCAATCAAAATCAATCTGCCCCTGGTAATCATGGACCCAATCCTTCAGGTATTGACTCTAACACTGCTAACCAGCAGGTGCTCAGCCCAAGCCAAACAGGCCTCTTTGTACAAATAAGCCTTGTTCGTGTTGCGGCGTTTATGATCATTACACTCACGATTGTCCCCTATTACCACAGATGCGGAAGATGTGGGAGTCTCAGGCTACATTGTGAGGACAGCATGTCTCCCCTACTGTTCCCCCCAATGCGGCTACTTCTCAACCAGCTGTGTTTATCGATCCTTTCCCTCAGCAAGGATTCGTGGTTACCCAACCACCTCACGGACCGGTATCCACTCAACCTTCCCCTTCTAGTTCCTCCGATTACCAGATCCTCATGATGAACTCTGATACACCTTCACCTGTCAACCTTAACCTTCAAACTCAGTCTCGTCAGTACCCCAAGCCTCCCGCTTCGCCTGTCCCTGAGTCATCTTCTTCAGGTTCTACCGAGCCTCTTTCGACATCCAATGGTCCCTTGCATATCCCTCAGCCCAAAGTTGAGGTTCATACCAAGATTCCTAAGGTACCATTACGCCAAAATGCTGCTTCTGGTCGAGCTGCTCATTCATATAGCATAGTAGATGATTTGGCGCAGTCTCCTACTGCCATTTCAACACTGGAACTCCTCCAGTCATGTCCTTCTCAAAAGAAGGCTCTACTATCCGCCATGGGCGTTGTAGATCCTGCTGATGACCAATTGATTTTTTTCGACGCCCGTCAATCCGAACATCCCCCCCTTCCTACTTCCATATCTTTCCAAATCCCAGTCAAAATAAGGAACGCTAACATTTCTCGGTGTATCATTGATGAAGGGGCTGTTAGCCACCTATAAAATTTGTTATATCAAAAGGTGGCTAAATCATTTTTTGAGTCTTCAAGAAACAATTTTTATTGCTAAAATGTTATCTCTTGAAGACTCATGAAGACATCCTACCCTTTGTTTCAACCTTCACTGTTGTTTCCCTTTCAAAATGTTGAAAATCTGCTATTTTCATAGAGAAAAGACTGCTGCAAAATCCCATTTTTCCTCTCCTCCATTCAAAAACTAACCTTCATTTTATTCCCTTTTTCCCCCATGAAATTCCTCTATTTTTCATGATTTCCCTTCCTCCCTTCATGAAAATCCTTTTACAAAGTTTAAAACTCACTTTTGAACTTTGCTGAAACCCCCAAATCCATCAAAAATCCTTGAAAAATCATAAAAATACACATTTTTGTATTAAGGCTTAAGCCCCTTTGGGCTAAGACCTAAACCACTTCCCCACATGTGCCCAGGTGCTAGAACCAAGTGCTAAACCCTTTCAGCACTTATCGCATCGGAAACAAACGAAGAGCGCAAGTCTTTTTGGCCTTTATAAGACTTCCGATGCGATTAGCCCTGTTAATATGTAAACCCCCGATCCTTTGTTTTTTTTTTAAACCAAGAGTTAAAGGCCAAAGCACTTATCACATCGGAAATAATCAGAGTGCACAAGTATTTTTGTTGTATTAAGTCTTCCGATCCGATGAGCCCCTTTGTTTATAAGTCCCGATCCCATTGCTGTTTCATATAACCCTTAGGCCCGCAATCGGGTCCTAAAAGTTTGTAAATAAACCCATATCCGATGCATGTTTCCTTTGTAAATACATAAAACCCCTTTTTCCTAAGTTTTTAACTAAACACGCCAGTACTATCTTTTTATTAACAAACACCGTTGATCTTAAAACCTGATCAACGATCCATGCATTATCACATCGGAGAAATTTGAATGGATAGATTGAAAATCCCATCTCCTCACCCCGATTCCGATTGGCCCTTATACATATAAGCCATGGGCCTTTGCTTTTTCATATGAACCAACGGCCCCGCAATCGGGCACCAAGTCTTTTATATATAACCCGCCCCCAAAGCCAAAACCTTTGTATTTCATTAAATTTTGGTTTTTATATGTTGTAAATGGGTCCCGCTCATTCATTGGTCGGAGCCCTTCTCCACCGTTGATCTTGGGCCAATCCGATGGCCAGCGCTATATCGCATCGGGAAATTTTCATTGGGCGCGTTAATATTTTATTGCTTCCCCTCCGATTGGCTACTCCTCTGATTCATTCTCCACCGTCGATCTAATCTGCAGATCGACGGCCATCGCCCAATCGCATCGGCACCATTCAAGTTCTCCCCCCACCGATCGCATGCCTCTGATTGCATCTGAGTCGTCCACGTGTTCAGATCGGACGGTCCAGATTGCATCTCCCTACTTTGGTTTAAAATCATATACCCCTTGTGTAATGTCTTATGACCAATCTCAGTTGTTGATCTCTGCAGATCAATGGCCCATATTAATCCTTTTCTTCGCTTTGTAAATTTGTTTGTTGTACCCAGATCAAATCTCCACCGTTGATCCCGTACATCCAACGGCTCATATTAACCTCGACAGGCCCGACCCTTGTGGGTCCTGCCTCCCTCCAGATCTGATCTCCACCGTCAATCCCTTGATCGGACTGTCCATAATAAAACCACCCTACCTTTTATCTGCCACGCGTCTGGTCTATATCGCGCTCACTCCTCACCGTTAGATCTGAGACCCCAGATCCAACGGTTGACACGCGTTTCGCGTAACTTCAAGCGTGAAGGTTAATTTCCTGAGGGCTGCTCGATATAAGCTATTTTCTAATGCCACATGTCATGCGGGAACGCATATCACATTCGAAAAGTGAAAACTAACTTTTCCTCTTTTAGCCACGCGAATCCTGTGGTTTTCCTTTTCAAAACCACTTTCCTCATTTTATATTATATTGTATCATGTGCGCTCCCGGCTGTTGATCTCTGCAGTTCAACGGTTTAGACCTAATTTCTCATTACACCATCGCCCTCTGCCTTTTCCAAAGGGGTTTCTCAAAAATGATCTCCACCGTTGTTTTCGTTGGGCTGATCTAATCCGATGGCCCACAATCACCTGGGAAACCCCGAATTTCCTCAATGCATTTTCCCTCCACTCAAAGGAATTTTCATCATTTCCTTTGTATTTCTTATATTTTTCACAAGAGCATCCCTTCTCCATTATATTGACCTGGTCGCTCCTAACCATCGATCTCTGCAAAATCGACGGATCTGACTTGATTTCACCACCGCTTCTTCCAAGCCGCCTCCATTTGACTTCTACGCGAAATCTCCACCGTTGGATGCTGCCATCCAACAACCACGCCCCAAAACTAAGCCTCCTAAGCAGTCTTACCCAATAATGCAAGATTTTATATCTCTTTTTGTATTTTGCAGGTTTTAATGGTTTTTCCATTATATTAAAGAAATGAAAGCCGAGGATGACGATCCTCCAAGCTTTTACTTATCAAAGAGAAATCATTGAGCGGGGTTCCATGCCATGTTTCATCAGTGTATCATGGACACTGATGCCATATGAGCCCCTGTCATACCTGCACATCAACAAGACACAGTGAAATTCAAAGAGTATCAGTGTTGAAGACCTAAACACAGCAGAATGAAGAATTAAAGGAAGAAATATAGTTCTGGTGGATTACGGCTAAGATCGAAAATCAAAAGCCTAATCCATTAAATTAAACACAGTTTAAAGGCAAATCAAAAGATTTATTAGTCAGAAAAAGCCTCCACTGCCACATCAGAGGCTAATTGATTCCTCTCAGCTACCAGATTGCCACCTGTAGCCTCAAAGCATTCAAACGGAGGTCGAGTAATGACCAGAACAGAGGATATTTGCCTCACGACAACCAAACAGTTAATTCAGCCGAAGAACTTATTGCAAAATATCTGTTGAGTTACTACAGAGATGACACAGAGCCTTGAAGTCAACAAAAGCTCCCCACTGAGCTTACTTCTTAAAGAAAAACAATTAATACAGAGGAAATTATCTATGAACTTCTCCCTCGAGCCCCTCAAAGGTCGAGAAGCATTCATCTGTATTAATTGAACCTTGAAGATCTTTTATCAGATCCCACCTCCTCATTTCTTCTATAAATACTTCTGTAGAAGATGAAAAAATGTGGGTTGCAGAACTTTGAAATATACTTAAGCTCGAAACTTCTACTTGTAAATAGTGTTCACGGGCTCTTGAAGCTCTGCTTGTGATTAAATAAGTTAGGTTGAGAAGTGAAGATGATTGCTGAACTGAAACATTGGACTTAAAGTTGTAACTAGTTTGAAGCATCAACACAAGCTGATTTATGGGATCCTGGTCTATGCCAATGGTGATGTTTTTCTTATTGTAAATTGTTATTTTATTTCTTTTTCCATTTTTTCCATCTTCTCTGATAAAGAACAGCAAGCATGGAGTTAGGATTTACTGTTTATCAGTACCCTTCTCTGACTGATAAGCTTTATCTATATGTTTTCTTCCAAATTGTGTTGTTTAGGAATGATTTAATTTAGTTTAAGTAGTTAGGAATGCTGGCGTTCCCTCATCCTACTGTCTAAGCTAAATGTTGTTCTTAAATGTTATTTTCAGTTTATGTTAAGTAGAGATGAACTAAATAAGTGATGGTGAGCCCTGTCCTTTAGTTTTATCCCCAAAAAATATCTGAAAGTTTCCCTAAGAATGTGTTGAAAGCAAGCTAGGTTCAAAGTCCTTACCTGATCTTAGACTATTCTTTGTTATCTTGTGTGTTTGTCTTGAAAGTATACAAAGTAAAGCAGAGCTAGGGAAGTCTATGGTGAGCCCTGTCCTCTATTTTCTTCTCCAAAAGTTTCTTTTAAAGTTTCCCTTTGTGTTTAAAATGTTTTCTATTGAAAGTGAATCAAAGATGGCTAGTTTCAAAGTACTTACCAGATCTTAGATTACTTTTATGTCTTTCTTAAGTGTATGCCGAAAGCAGGATAGTTTCAAAGTACTTACTTGATCTTAGGCTGCTCTTTGTTCTTCATTTGTTTAATTCCCCTCTTGTTATATCATTTCATTCCATAAAATCAACTTCAAAGAGATCCTTAGACATAGATGACTTGCCCCATGGACCACTCTTGAACCTTGTTGTTTCAATTAAATCCTATTATGACTCCATAGCCCAATGGACTAAAAACCAGCGTTATATCTATCTAATCAGCCAAAACTTGTTTTGATTGCTTGCAACTTCACACCTTTGAAACTCTTTCATTTAGGACTTCCCACTAAAATAATAATCATGCTCAACCATCCAAAAACAAAACAAAACCCTCGGACTTCATAACTAGCCTAATATCATTACCCAAAAGCTTTAAAGATAAATCAATCTTTTCACTTTATTGGAGAGATCCCTCTCTGGATTCAGGAGGGCTAGATCCTAGAATCCCAAAGTGGTTGAAATAAGTGTTCTATCTGTATTTTGACTTTGCCAATCTTGCAAATTACAGGGAGCTAACATCTTTTGGTGACTCCGCTGGGGAAATCTTGAGTCAATTTTATCTTAAACTCTTAAGTCTTAGAACACCCAAAATCTTTCTAGATTGGTACATGTTGGTGGACCATAAAACATTTTACCTCCTTAGGAGCTAAAAATTTTCCACCCCGTGACTCCACACTCTGAAACTCCCAAAATACCAAACGACTCCACTGGTAGAAGACCTTGAACTGATTGAACAGACACAGTGACCTCTTTTCTTATTTACAAACATGGATTTAGATATAGATCCAGATGACAAAAAAATGCTCATGATGGGAAAATTGATGTACATGCTTGGAAGAAGGGTGGATAGGTTTATGGCTAATTTAAACATTGATGATTCGCAACAACATATGCCTTTCCTTGAACAAACACAAACTCTACCCCGACAAGGCATGTATGATCAACAAGATTATAAAGAAAATAAACAAGAAATCATGATGGAAAATATGATGTACATGCTTGGAAAGAGAATGGATAGGTTGATTGCTAATATGAATATTGATGATCTGGAGAGAGCTATGCTTTCTCTTGACCAAACACAAGCCCAATCACCTCAAGACCAAGATACTGACCAAGACATGTATTATGATCAATACTTTATAAAAGATGATGAGCAGACTTACACAAAAAACAATGAAGAAGGTTGTCAAGAAATCTTTGATTACCTCCCTATGACTTGTAATATGCTGATAAGAGAATTTCATGACCAAAATGCAAATGCTAATAGTGAGCAGTGCTTCGAGGAAACAAGTAGCCATTTGGAAAACATGAAACCTGAAATTGAGGAGACATCAACACATATAGAAACCCTTCCTTTGTGTTATAACTCTTTTCAGACTATACAACAAGAATGGCATCCTGATGATGAAGAGAAAACAATTCATGAACCTTGTACTCAAACCGAGTATCATAACAATCATGAGGAATTTCTTGAAACACAAGAAAATCAGGAAATAACATAAAAACCTTGAAGTGTCCCTGCAAGCACGAGTGAAGTTCCCCTAGAAGAGGCTCAAGAAGACATCCAGCCTCGAAATCAGCCAATAAAAGACAAGGAGAATTGTTGTACCTCTATTCTAAGCAAAAAGAAAACCCCTTCTCTTCTAACAGAGGAAGAGAATGATTTAGTATTGAACAGACTGCTAGCCTCCAAACCTTCATTTGAACCAAAAGCTTTCTCTCATGTACCTACTCCATCTTGTTGTCTTGATACAAAAATAAACATGTAGATCAACTAAAGGAAGAGAAAACTGATGACCCAATATGTTTGACTGATGAAATTTCTTATTCTGATAATTTTCCAAATTTTAATCAGTCTGATGATGATGATGAGTTCCAAGCAGAAACTAATCACGCAGGGCAACCAGCATTTGATTGGTGTTATGAGTTTTACCATCGTCAACTTGAAAGCAGAAATCACCCATTTCAATCCATCACAAATAGCTTTCACATAATTGGGAATCAACGGTCTTTCAACTCAAAGGGTGAAGAGAAGAGCAATAAAGAAATTTTTTAGCAAAAGGAGCCTTTTATTCAAAAGGAAGTAACCCTTGTAGACACCCTGGCTCAAGAATATAATAACCTCTTCACAAAGTTCAATCCACTAAAACCAAGAATACCAGGGTTACAAGAGGACAACACTGCTAAATATGATGAATCCTCTAGTTCAGATGACGAGGGAGATGAAGGAGAAAAAGAAATACAAGACTATCCTACTAAGGATATACCTTCTTTTCAAGAAGAAACTTCTCCCTTCACTAATATCAATCTGCCATCCAAAGAACCTAAAGTTATATCAGAAGCAAGCTTACATTTAGAGAAAGAAGATACTTCACTGTTTTCTATTTTGCAGGTTAAGGATGATGATACTTCCAAGCCACATTTTGAAGATATAGTCCTCAAAGCTGAAAACTTGGAAGCAGACAATCTACTGGAAATGGGGGGCCAAAAAGAAGAGAATCTTCATCTTTTCTTTGTTGATCCTTTCGAAGAATGTGTGGAAGTTCCAACTGGCTTAAATTATCAAGAATTCATCCTTTGCAAGAGCCAAATGCATGAGAAGCTGTCACCTTCTATGATAGCCTTGGTTTTGAAGATTAATCTTCAAAATGTACTATGGATACCACTGACAAGAAGCCAAAGTTTCTTCTTTTTTATGACACTACTCAACTGGCTACATTGGCATTTTTGTATCATATGATAATGTAAATACTCCAATTTAGAATAGGTTAGATAGGAATGTCAATAAAGCTCAGTTTTGAGCAATTATATAGTGGTTTATTTTTGTCTCCAAAGAAAATTCAAAAATACAAAAATACAAAAACAACAGAAAAAGAAAAGAGGGCAGTTTGTAAAAACAAGAAAGGTACAGCCCCATACCAAAAAAGAGAAACAAAGTCTGAAAGTGTGCAAGCTTAAATTCCACTCCTAAAAACACACTTCTAGTTAGTCATACAGCCTAATCATGACTAATTAGTTTTAAATTGCTACTACTAGGTTAGTGAATTCGATTTGCCAAACAGTTTAATATTGGCTTATCAGTTAGGTAGATTAGGCTAGAAATTAAAGGTTCGAACAAACTTAAAATATGAACCTAAGTTTTCAAAAGAAGAATGACTCCAATATGTTTCAATTTCTGAGTCAAAACAGAGGTAAAACTGGTTCTAATTAGCTCAAAATCTGAACCAAATAATATGAAAAGAACAGCTCAAACAGAAACAAAAAACAGAGCTGAAAAAAGAAAAGGAAGTGCTTAGAACTTTCAGATATTAAGCCTTCCATTTTGATCTAAATTTCTATAAAATAATATCTATCTGCAGCTTGTTTTCTCATGCCATATATCAGCATCAAGTTAGACTGTTCAATCCTGACTTGTATGTTTTTAAATTTCTGTTTTAGAAATTAGAGAATAAAAATTTGTTAGACTGTTTAATCCTAACAGATTAGTAGATTAGGTAGAGAAGCATATGAACTCAACTATCTAATATAAGTTCATGGAGAAATAAGGAGTAGAATTAGATTAGTTTTATGCTTTCAAAAAAATAAAATGTTGTAAAAAAATTTGTCAGTCCAAGTGCACCCTAAAGAAGAAAAAATGTTAGATCAGTAGGATTTGGTAGGTAAAAATCTTGTTGATGAAGATCCATTGTTTTTCATGGCTGCTAACATGTTTCAGAGCAAAAGAAGATCATCCAAGTAAAGAAATTTGCAGCTCAATAGATGAGGCACTGATCAGCCTCCCAGAGAATGCAAGTCTGAAGTTCTTGATGCCTTCAAAAAGGCACCATCCCCAACTGGAGCCACTGTTAGCCACCTATAAAATTTGTTATATCAAAAGGTGGCTAAATCATTTTTTGAGTCTTCAAGAAACAAGTTTTATTGCTAAAAATGTTATCTCTTGAAGACTCATGAAGACATCCTGCCCTTTGTTTTAACCTTCACTGATGTTTCCCTTTCAAATTGTTGAAAATCTTCTATTTTCATAGAGAAAAGACTACTGCAAAATCCCATTTTTCCTCTCCTCCACTCAAAAACTAACCTTCATTTTATTCCCTCTTTCCCCCATGAAATTCCTCTATTTTTCACAATTTCCCTTCTTCCCTTCATGAAAATCCTTTTACAAAGTTTAAAACTCACTTTTGAACTTTGCCGAAACCCCCAAATCCATCAAAAATCCTTGAAAATTCATAAAAATGCACATTTTTGTATTAAGGCTTAAGCCCCTTTGGGCTAAGACCTAAACCACTTCCCCACATGTGCCTAGGTGCTAGAACCAAGCGCTAAACCCTTTCAGTGCTTATCGCATCGAGAACAAACAAAGAACGCAAGGCTTTTTGGCCTTTATAAGACTTCCGATGCGATTAGCCCTGTTAATATGTAAACTCCCGATCCTTTGTTTTCTTTGAAAACCAAGAGTTAAAGGCCAAAGCGCTTATCGCATCGGAAATAATTAGAGCGCACAAGTATTTTTGTTGTATTAAGTCTTCCGATCTGATGAGCCCCTTTGTTTATAAGTCCCAATCCCATTGCTATTTCATATAACCCTTAGGCCCGCAATCGGGTCCTAAAAGTCTGTAAATAAACCCATCTCCGATGCATGTTTCCTTTGTAAATATATAAAACCCCTTTTTCTTAAGTTTTTAACTAAACGCGCCGGTGCTATCTTTTTATTAACAAACACCGTTGATCTTGAAACTCGATCAACGATCCATGTGTTATCGCATTGGAGAAATTAAAATGGGTAGATTGAAAAGCCCATATCCTCACCCCGATTCCAATTGGCCCTTATACGTATAAGCCCTGGGCCTTTGCTTTTTCATATGATCCAATGGCCCCACAGTCGGGCGCCAAGTCTTTTATATATAACCCGCCCTCGAAGCCAAAACCTTTGTATTTCATTAAATTTTGGCTTTTATATGTTGTAAAGGGGTCCCGCTCGTTCATTGGTCGGAGCCCTTCTCTGTCGTTGATCTTGGGCCAATCCGATGGCCAGCGCTATATCGCATCATGAAATTTTCATTGGGCGCATTAATATTTTATTGCTTCCCCTCCAATTGGCTACTCCTCCGATTCATTCTCCACCATCGATCTGATTTGCAGATCGACGGCCATCGCCCAATCTCATCGGTACCATTCAAGTTCTCCCCCCGTCGATCGCATGCCTCCGATTGCATCTGAGCCGTCCACGTGTTCAGATCGAACGGTCCAGATTGCATCTCCCGACTTTGGTTTAAAATCATATACCCCTCGTGTAATGTTTTATGACCAATCTCAGTCGTTGATCTCTGCAGATCAACGGCCCATATTAATCCTTTTCTCCACTTTGTAAATTTGTTTGTTGTACCCAGATAAAATCTCCACCGTTGATCATGTACATCAAACGGCTCATATTAACCCCAACAAGCCCGACCCCTATGGGTCCTGCCTCCCTCCAGATCTGATCTCCGCCGTCAATCCC
This sequence comes from Pinus albicaulis, assembly GCA_034641835.2. Lineage (NCBI taxonomy): Eukaryota > Viridiplantae > Streptophyta > Pinopsida > Pinales > Pinaceae > Pinus > Pinus albicaulis. The sequence goes on from CM076570.1 coordinate 1,594,585,885, forward strand.
TCGATCGGATGGTCCATAATAAAACCACCCTGCCTTTTATCCGTGGCGCGTCTGGTCTATATCGCGCTCACTCCTCACCGTTAGATTTGAGACCCCAGATCTAATGGTTGACGCGCGTTTTCGCGTAACTTCAAGCGCGAAGGTTAATTTCCTAAGGGCTGCGCGATATAAGTTGTTTTCTGATGCCACGCGTCGGGTAGGAATGCATATCTCATTCAAAAAGTGAAAACCACCTTTTCCTCTTTTAGCCACGCGAAACCCGTGGTTTTCCTTCTCGAAACCACTTTCCTCATTTTATATTATATTGTATCGCGTGCGCTCCCGGCCGTTGATCCCTGCAGATCAATGGTTTAGATCTAATTTCTCATTACACCATCGCCCTCCGCCTTTTCCAAAGGGGTTTCTCAAAAACGATCTCCACCGTTGTTTTCGTTGGGCTAATCTAATCTGACGGCCCACGATCACCCAGGAAACCCCAAATTTCCTCAATGCATTTTCCCTCCGATCAAAGGAATTTTCATCATTTCCTTTGTATTTCTTATATTTTCACAAGAGCATCCCTTCTCCATTATATTGACCCGGTCGCTCCTAACCGTCGATCTCCGCAAGATCGACGGATCTGACTTGATTTTCACCACCACTTCTTCCAAGCCACCTCCATTTGACTTCTGCGCGAAATCTCCACCATTGGATGCTGCCATCCAACGGCCACGCTCTAAAACTAAGCCTCCTAAGAAGTCTTACCCAATAATGCAGGATTTTATAACTCTTTTTTTATTTTGTAGGTTTTAATTTTTTTCCATTATATTAAAGAAATGAAAGCCGAGGATGACGATCCTCCAAGCTTTTACTTATCAAAGAGAAATCATTGAGCGGGTTTCCATGCCATGTTTCATCAGTGTATTATGGACACTGATGCCATATGAGCCCTTGTCATACCTGCACATCAACAAGACACAGTGAAATTCAAAGAGTATCAGTGTTGAAGACCTAAACACAGCAGAATGAAGAATTAAAGGAAGAAATATAGTTATGGTGGATTACGGCTAAGATCGAAAATCAAAAGCCTAATCCACTAAATTAAACACAGTTTAAAGGCAAATCAAAAGATTTATTAGTCAGAAAAAGCCTCCACTGCCACATCAGAAGCTAATTAATTCCTCTCAGCTACCAGATTGCCACCTGTAGCCTCAAAGCATTCAAACGGAGGCTAAGTAATGACCAGAACAAAGGATATTTGCCTCATGACAACCGAACAGTTAATTCAGCCGAAGAACTTATTGCAAAATATCTGCTGAGTTACTACAAAGATGACACAGAGCCTTAAAGTCAACAAAAGCTCCCCACCGAGCTTACTTCTTAATGAAAAACAATTAATACAGAGGAAATTATCTGTGAACTTCTCCCTCGAGCCCCTCAAAGGTCGAGAAGCATTCATCTGTATTAATTGAACCTTGAAGATCTTTTATCAGATCCCACCTCCTCATTTCTTCCATAAATACTTCTGTAGAAGATGAGAAAATGTGGGTTGCAGAACTTTGAAATATACTTAAGCTCGAAACTTCTACTTGTAAATAGTGTTCACGGGCTCTTGAAGCTCTACTTGTGATTAAATAAGTTAGGTTGAGAAGTGAAGATGATTGCTGAACTGGAACATTGGACTTAAAGCTGTAACTAGTTTGAAGCATCAATACAAGCTGATTTATGGGATCCTTGTCTATGTCAATGGTGATGTTTTTCTTATTGTAAATTGTTATTTTATTTTTGTTTCCATTCTATCCATCTTCTCTGATAATGAACAGCAAGCATAGAGTTAGGATTTACTGTTTATCAGTACCCTTCTCTGACTGATAAGCTTTATCTATATGTTTTCTTCCAAATTGTGTTGTTTAGGAATGATTTAATTCAATTTAAGCAGTTAGGAATGCTGGCGTTTCCTCGTCCTACTGTCTAAGCTAAATGTTGTTCTTGAATGTTATTTTCAATTTATGTTAAGTAGAGATGAACTAAGGAAGTGATGGTGAGCCATATCCTTTAGTTTTATCCCCAAAAACTATCTGAAAGTTTCCCTAAGAATGTGTTGAAAGCAGGCTAGGTTCAAAGTCCTTACCTAATCTTAGAATATTCTTTGTTATATTGTGTGTTTGTCTTGAAAGTATACAAAGTAAAGCAGAGCTAGGGAAGTCTATGGTGAGCCCTGTCCTTTAGTTTCTTCTCCAGCAGTTAGTTTTAAAGTTTCCCTTTGTGTTTAAAATGTTTTCTATTGAAAGTGCATCAAAGCTGGCTAGTTTCGAAGTACTTACCATATCTTAGATTACTTTTATGTCTTTCTTAAGTGTATGCTGAAAGCAGGATAGTTTCAAAGTACTTACTTGATTTTAGGCTGCTCTTTGTTCTTCATTTGTTTAATTCCCCTCTTGTTGTATCATTTCATTCCATAAAATCAACTTCAAAGAGATCCTTAGACATAGATGACTTGCCCCAGGGACCACTCTTGAACCTTGTTGTTTCAATTAAATCCTATTATGACTCCATAGCCCAATGGACTAAAAACCAGCGTTATATCTATCTAATCAGCCAAAACTTGTTCTGATTGCTTGCAACTTCACACCTTTGAAACTCTTTCATTTAGGACTTTCCACTCAAATAACAATCATGCTCAACCATCCAAAAACAAAACAAAACCCTCGGACTTCATAACTAGCCTAATATCATTATCCAAAATCTTTAAAGATAAATCAATCTTTGCACTTTATTAGAGAGATCCCTCTCCGGATTCAGGAGGGCTAGATCCTAGAATCCCAAAGTGGTTGAAATAAGTGTTCTCTCTATAGTTTGACTTTGCCAATCTTGAAAATTACAGGGAGCTAACAGGGGCATCCACCTGTGTGATGTCTTCTTCGGTTTGGAAACAACTCGGATCTCCTCAGTTGGCCCCTTCCACAATCACCCTTCGTGCGTGGGATGGCCACGCCTCCCAGCCCATTGGCCTCTTCTGTAATTGTCCTATCACTCTTGCGGGCAAGACTGTTTGCGTTGACGTTGAAGTCATCGATGCCCCTCTTGATTATAACATTCTTTTGGGGCGTAGCTACACCTATGTCATGTCTGTTGTCCCATCCGTGGTCCACTGCAAGATGTTTTTCCCTCATAATGGAAAGATAGTCACCATTGATCAGTTGACGTATCATGAGCCAAAATCTCAAACCTCCCTTAAGATGACCATCTCTTCTGTAGCCAACAAGCAAACCATCGATTCTTTGACCAGTGTCTCTTCTTGCGTCTACAAAGACTGCTCTTTGCTTGGAACCTTCCCTAGTCTCCCTCCTCCCCCTGTCCCTGATCCCATCTTATCAAATGTTTGCATGATGCAATCGTCTCGGGCTGACCTCAAGCAGCCCGCTTCGGCTAGCTAGCAACCTCAACCTCAACCTCGCCCACCACAACCTACTCCTAGCCCTTCTCCTACAACTGGCACCCATGAGCCCCTCTATCCTCCTGGGTCGGTTCCACCAAGCCTCAACCATCTTGGAGCCGTCCCTCCTGGCCATTACCCCACTGCTCAGATACCTTTCCTTGCTCCCCCTCCCGGAGTTTATTCGGTCCCTATCATGGCCACACTCTCCCTCCCTAATTTGACCTTGGGTATTCCCGTCTGGTACCTTGACCCTCCAGCCGCTACCCCGCCTGGTCATCCCAAACCTTACCTTGCCTTGACACCAGTTCAACCGGTTCCCCTAGCTTCTTCCGTTGCTACAGTGCCACCAGCACCTCAATAGGACCCTTCTCCTGTTGTGTCAGCCCCGAGAAAGAAAGGCAAAGCTCACAAGGGGGCATCCAAAGGCAAGGCCACCCCAACTGACCCTGCCCCTCCTCCACCCGCAAAACCTTGCGCCTTGTGTGATGTCATCGGTCATGCCACCCATACTTGTCTCGAGTTGCCCCGTATTAAACCCATGGTTCAAGTCGTGTTTCCTCAGTCTACGGTCCCTGAACCCTCTGCTTCTTCCTCATCCACAGCCAAGAACCCAAAGACTATTCGCACCAACAAACCCTGTGCTTTGTGTGGTGTCCATGGCCATTATTCACACCATTGTCCCCACCTGACGCATTACCATGCCTCTTTAGAGGTAGTTCGAGAGTACGAGATTGAACAAAATAAATTCGCCTCTCCCATACTTGCGCAGTATGCTTTAGGTCAGCTTGAGGATTTACGCGCTCCCATTGACATTCCCCCTCCCGATGTCGAGATGATGGAGCCTGCTGCCACCATTTTCTACCTATCATCATCCATGAGACCCTCGATGGAAGTCCCCTTGGAGACTTCCCCTAATGTTTCACTTAACCTCCCTTCAGCGATCACCCTGGGCTCAACATCAGTAGATCCTTTATCTGCTTACTCATCTATCACCCCTTGTGATGATGCGCATGTGACCCTCTCTTCTCATGATGATGAGTCAAGTAGCTTCGCCACGTCAGGTGGTCTTTCTTCCACCAGTCACCCCATCTTCTATCACAATGACGATATTATGGAAGGAATCACCACCCCTGACTTTATCTATTCCCCCTTACATCGAACCCATGCGTTTGAACCACATACACCTTGTGGCCATTACATTGAAACCAAATGTTTGGGTAAAGGGGCACCCATATTTGAGAGACCAAGGGAAGCAATTCTCCACAACTCTCCTAGTGTATCTGGTCATGTCGACTTTAGTACCATTATTCTTCCACATTTAGAAGAACCTCTAGAGTCCCATATCACTTTAGATCACTCTAGGGATGATACCATGTGGCACCTTCTCTTGCATCAACAATAGGTCTCTTGAATGTGTTGACAAAGTAAACTATCAGTTCTAGGATAGCATCAGTTCATTATCTCCAAATCCTCTCTTTGGGATAGTGACACCAAGTATGCCAACCCGGAAACTTAAAGTCCATTTGATTCATATATGCAGTACTAAAATAGATTGGTAATCCTCCATTTCCTTTCTCAAACTACATAACCATAACGAAAACAAATGGCGCACCACATCATTAAAATGTGTTTAGATTCCCCTTTTTCTAAATACATTTTGGCATGACCACAACATGCTTGGGGGCACCTAAGCCCCTCAACCATAAAAATCCCAGATCTCAGCCAAAAACAGTACTGAAACCCCCTTTCTCTGATAGGTCGCACTTTTCAAGTCATTTCTTGGGACAGGTCGCAATTTTCTGCCCAGTACCTGCTACCCAGGTTGCAGAATAGACCTCAAAAAGTGCGACCTGGCCTGTTCATGAGCTCTGGGTACCTAAACTAAACTTTCAATCCATTGAAATGAAAGAGTAGGATTAGGCCTCTTACCCGCAATTGACGGATCTCAATTCCAACAGTCAGTTTGTCTGCTATGATCACCACATGATTTAGGGCCTTCTCTCCTCACTACATTCACCATAGCTCCACCTGCAAATGAGTGAATTTGGAGAGAAGATGCCTTATTAAAAGAAAACCCCTGATTTTTCTTTCACCTGCTATGGACAAACCGTAGCTCAGTTTGATGAACCGTCTGTACCGTTGGAAAGCTCTCACCGAGACCTCAAATGGGTATCTATTAGTTTTTAGTCAATTGATACTTCACCACAACACATTTTATCCAAGAAGAATCACTTCACCCCTCCTCCAAATCGAATTTCCTCACTTACAACACTTGTACTTAGGGCACCACTTTGCCTCCTTACTTGTCCTTGTTCGTGTTGATTTTTGTCATGAGATACCCTATTGTACTCATGTTTTTATGGTCCCCCATTGGACCTTTACTGTGTGGTAGCACCATCGAGTCACCCTTGTTTAGAGCATTCGAGTTGAGTCATCATCGCATTCATGGATTCTATCCCGAGTCCCTTTGTATCCTGCTATAGTCCTCCATCCATAATTGCTTGGTCCCTCTCTCGTGTCGCATATTATGGCCTTCAGTCCCATTGTCCCCTATCCCTCACGATATTGTGTCACTCGCTGCCAAGTCATTCATGCCCTTTATGCTCTAACAAGGGAAGTCGTCCATCCACTACTCAGTATCCCCCATTTCATCATCATCATTAGTGTCAGTCTGTTAGTCACTCTACTATTTTCTCTCGTGCCTTAGTCGGGGATCCCTTATTACCTCACCTATGGTGGACCTCCTTCTGTCGACATCAACTCATTCACTCCAGAAGACAGGTCTAGAGGGCGGTGTACTTTGGTTCCCGTTCCTACACTTTTTTGGTGCCTCGAATCAGGAAAAGGGATTTCTCATTACCCTTTGACTTGATTGTTTCTCAGCTCCAGCTCCTTTCAACATGATCGAGATCCGTATACTTGATGGTCTAGTGATGCAACAGCAGCTATTGGTGATTCCCGGGTGTGTGTGAGATGTAACAACCCTCATGAGGGGGTGGCCCTACAGGTAGCCCCCCACATGCCCAGATGATTTCTTCATTTCAGCCTTTGATGTAGCTCCTTATATTTGATGATGTCGGCCTTAGCCGCTTGCAGCGCCTTTTTTATTTTCATGTATCATTCGGATTTTGTGAGCCCTTCCCCGTTTACGAGGGCATGAGGGTTGTATTTATATCTCGTGTACTCGGATATTATTGTGTACTCGGATATTGTTGTATAAGTCAGCTATTATCCCGGGCACAGCATTTATGTAGGATTCTTCCTTCTATCTTTTATTTGGCTCATGTTTATGCCGGCATACTTCACAATTCGGTCCCTTGTTTGCGGGCCACACCTTTATTATTTTGTACTTTTGTCTCGGCGGGCATAGGTATGTGCCTCCCCCCACCTACAGCGGTACCCACTCATAAAAGACTTGTTGCACCTGTAAGTCTCGTCTCCTCAGGGTCTAGTTCTTCGGCACATTAGTCTACCTCACATTTCTCTCTCTGACTTCCCTTTTGATGTCTGGTGATTGAGTTCTTACAACGTACTTCGGTCATACAATTTTCTCCTAACACTCGCACGCTGGGGGGCAATCTGTTACACCATTTTTTGGTCATCTAACCTATTATCATTAGATGGATCCAAGTACACCATGTAAGACCAATTTTACCCTATGTAAAATTGCTCTCACTATGTAAAATAACTTAATAAAACACTTTTATTAGGTTGTTTATGGTCTAAACAGGAAACCCCTAAGGGAAATATTAAACAAATCTATATTTTTTTGATTTTCCTTATGGCATAATTAATTAAAAAATAATTTAATTATTATTCCTGGTCATATTTAACTGATCAGGAGCTCAAATCTGAGCTTGGGAAAAAGCTCAAAAATGAAAGTGCTCAAATTGATTTGGAATCTGAGCGACGGGATAGGCCTCGGCGATACGATCCCAATGCCGTGAATGGCACTGAAAACCGATGTTGTATGAAGAAGTTATTCAACTTTGAAGTTCTTCAAATTCAGTGAAAAAAAGGCCAGTTTGACTTTAGAAATTGGCAAATATTAAAAATAGAATATTATGTGGAATATTCTAGTGGCAGCCAATGAAAAGGCGCCACGTGACCAGCCCAGAGGCCGCCACGTGGCCCCAAGGCGGAATGGAATGGGCATTCAAAAATTTGTTTTGGTCACGGACGGATTCGAACGTGGGTCGGGCCAATGGAAACACAACGGACCGACCGTTGGGCCACATTGTGGTTGTTGTTAAACCTATGGCGCGAATATGTATTTAAAATTTGAATTTTTTGTGGCGCGTTTTTCATTTGGGTCGTGGTCCCGTGCACCGGCGGAAGGTGCGGAGCTCATTAATATTATATAGTTCAAACTTTATTGAATGCCGATTTTAACTCAAAGTTCGGTCTACCACTCCGTTCGGTGCGGTCCTATGCACCCTTATCTCTATCCCCCCACGACTGGCGGTCAATTCGGCGAACCCCCAATGTCAGCGCCTAACTCCAGATTTTTCGGCGCTATGCGGCGGTTACCGGACTTGGGCGGAGTTTTCACAGGTGACCTTTGGGCAAACTTCGATTAGCCATATCTCACATAGGAGATCCTTTTGGAACAAATTTTTTTTTTATTTTGGGTCTCTTCAACCTTTTGGACTCAATGGCATAGGTCTGAAATCTAACGGTCTGCTTTTGAGAGGTTCAGCTTCGGGCTTTTGTGGGCTCTCGACCAATTTTTGGATTTTGAGTTGTGGTTATCAGTTTGAGGTAAACCAAAGCTCTATTTTAGATAATTTCGACCTTATGAAGCCATTGGAAGTGTTTTAAAAGTAATTTGAGGACTTATACAGCCTGAAAAGTTGCATAGAAGTTGAAAGCACTAGCAGTACATTGATGAAGAAATCACTGTTTATGGTAATCTTTCACTGTTTAGTGAATTTGAAAAAGAATTATTAGTTTTTTCTTGCCTTCTGAATTAGTTTATATATTCATATTTGTCTATTGAGACACTTATAATCTTGCATTGCATTTGAGAGCTTTTAATACAAGAGTACAAGCCCATTTTGGGAGGCTTGATCCAGGAGATGTAGCCCAAGATTTGGGGTGAACTCCTATATTATATTGCTGTTTTGTTTTGATATTATATTGCTGAATATTATTGCTGATACCCATGTTAAGTTTCATCAAAAAACAATTACACTTAAGATACATAAATAGTGAAAAGACATACACCATTTGCAAGCTAAATTTCCACATAACGTCAAGTTTAAAGAAAGATCATTTTAATTAAATTTGAGTGTTTACTTCTATTATTTCTTTAGGCAGAGTCTGTAAGAGGGCCAGGTAGCCTCTGGATTCATCCTTTCTTTGAAAGGTGAAATATCCGGTAAATGCCCCTACAGTCTATCTCTGTATTAGAAATATGAAGTTCTCACATTTTCAGATTTAAATTTAGAGTATTTTTGCACTCATTTACATAATTGAAAATGGATACCTTGCACCCTTTTCAAGTACCTTCCATTTTCAGATCATTAACCCAAAACAAAAAAATTAATTAGATAAATCCTTATTTATCTTCTTATTTTCTAGGAATAATTATTTAAATCTTATTTAAATAATATTCCTTGTTAAATATGACTAAATCATTTATTTAATTAAATCATTATTTATTTAATTATCATTCAACCACTTCCTTAAAATAATAAATAAATCATTTATTTATTTATTGTTTACAAATAAAAGGATTTGACCCAAGTCAAATACATTTTCCCTCCAACAAATATAATAAAATATTCCATAAAAGGTGGATCTAGATTTGGTTAATATTATTTTAATCATGCACCAAGATCTAGAATGACCCAATATTTTGTTATAAATAGGAGAGTTTTTCCTAGAATTCGTCACCTTTTGTTGCCTATTAGATCGCTCCGGATCTATACTCTTGGTCTGACTTTGAGCCATTATCATTGTCACATTCTCCATTGTTTGCTTTGTGAGCTCCCTTTGAGTTCTATGTTTGTCTGGCTTTTCTACACCAACAAGAGAGAGAAATACTAGAGTTGAAGCGCTGAGGACTTTCAAGAACCCATCCCATTGAGGAGAATTGGAAACACCTTTCTTGTTTTCCTCCTAGGTGCCCTTAATACAAAATTCTTTCAAAAATATTGTTCTTGTCTTGTCTATTGGATGTATGGAGCAAGACCTTGTTTTTACTGCTTAATGTCTTTTTATGCATAGATCTGGATTTTTGCAGCATTTGTCTTGATCTACTAACTGCAGATATGAAGATATTGGGAACCATATTTGATGTTAGGGCTATAAGTTATGCGTAGCTAAAGTGGTCTGTTTTCGTACACTTCAACAAAAGATTCATACTAACAATTAGTATGGAAGGTTGGTCAGTGGGATGATAGCAAGAGGAGCTTATGTGAGCGAGATGCTACCTCTGCAGGGATTAGGTGGTATATTCGAGGGTTTACTCTTGGAGTACGCATGATGGACTACTTGGTAGGGATACTACATGTGGAGTTGGGTATTGTGCCATATTATCATGATTCCCTACTCACTGATGATGACCATAGGGCTTATGCTATTTGTTTCTGGCAGGATGGTGAGTGGAGCAAATGGAGCTTCATATTGGACAGGATGGCTTGGGATCCTGACATTGAGGGATCCCTTACTATTAGAGCAATGCAAAGGACAAGGAAGATTCAATGGTGTGTCTGGGACCCAGGCACATTTTATAGTGACAGTGGGGAGAATCAACTAGAGATGAGGCTTGTCCAGGCATTGCTTGAGGACTGTAATTTTTCTAATTAGCTTACAACTAATTAGAAATATTAATTTTTGCCAATTTTATTTTTGTTAAATTAAGTACGTAAATAAAAGGGTAAAGGGACCCATAAACCCAACAGTTCAAATAAAACCACTTTCTAGAGCTAATGTGGACATCACAGTTCTTGTGGGGCCAAGAGGGCGGCACAACAAGTGTGAAAGCCAAAGGGCCAAGTAGCAGTGCAGTTAATGAAATGGACCCAAGGATGTGAAACAAGTGTGAAAGTCAAGGGGCCAAGTAGCAGCGCAGTTAATGAGTGGACCCAAGGATGTATGGTTTCACAAGGATAAGAAGGGGGTGAGGGTAGCTAGGGAAATCATTCTTGCATATTTTGATATTATGGTCTTTACGACTTGAGCACGCTTGAGCTGTTTAGCCGAGTTTGCAGTGTTAACACACAAGTGTCTCCGAGCGGAGATCCCGACCTCATCCTCGGGGGACTTCGAGTGCCCGCTCAGGAGAGGATTTTTATTGTTTGACGGGAGCAGATTTAGTATCTTCGCATCAGGCCACATGCAGTCCCTCCTATAGAAGCACAGTCACCCAGTGATTTACGTAGTCCCGCAGTAGAGGGGTTCTAAAGAGGGAAAAATTCCAAGGAATTTCCGCTTGGAATCCAGTGAGGGGATCAACCCTTCAATATTTGAGCTTTGGGGAGCAGTTGCAGCTAGTTTATCTATCAGTTCATCCCATAGCTTTACATACCCAGCAATTGTGCTTTTTCAAGCCCAAGAGGGCCAATTTTCCGAAGTCAAAACTAGGACGAACCCTTTCTGGGTGTTTCTGGGTTTTTTGAGTAGAGTCTGTGGTTAAAATCCCAGAATTTTAAGATTAGAAGATCACCTAATTTACGCAGTCCCTACTCAGCTACAATTATAAGAGCTAGGGGGAAAAGGGTCAGATTTTGAAGTTTGGAATTAGAGGAAATCCTTTCTGGGTTTTTCTGGGTTTTGGGCAAGGGTCACCTTCCCAAATTCCTAGAATTTTCTGAGCATGGGAGCTAGGCCAAACAGCAGTATGAAGTCAACCAACAACAACATTTCCAACAGGGCAACGCAGAGGGAGAGTCTAGCAGAACAACAATAGAGCAGTGTTTTGGGTGGGAGATTCTAAGGGCCATTCCAGCCAGCTAGAGTGTTATCTTTTTTAGCATTGTTGTACTTATTTTTCATCTCCAGTGTTTTAATAAAATGGCTCAATAGTTCTGGCTCTTTTCAAGGTGTTTTTAATGTGTTTTCCATACTGATGTACATTTAGTCTTTGTACGCTTTGTATTGCTGTCATTTTCCTATTTTGAATATTATAGGATGAACAACTAAGTTTGAGTTGCATGAGTACACAGAAAACATGAAGGCCACAATTTCTATCTTTAGCCTAAAAGGTAAAGCAGATATTTGGTAGGAAGATGTGAAGTGGGTTAGAGACATCAAGATGGAGGACTTGAGTTGGTATGAGTCCAAGAGTATTTTCAGGAAGAAGTACTTATTAGAAAGGTACTACAACGGTAAGGCCAAATAATTCTATGAGTTAACTATGGTATTGATGACAGATGAGGACTATACGAGCAAGCTCCTGGAGCTATTTAAGTATGTACAATATCTTAAAGATGAGAAGGCTAAAGTTTAATGATTTCTCAGTGGTTTTCCATTAGCATTTAGAGATCGAATTGAGTATGATGATCCTATGTCACTTGAGGAAGTTATTGGGAAATTGAAGCATTACTACGAGCAATAAAAGCGTAAGAATGAATCTCAGCAGGGATGGAAAGGGAAAGATAAAGGTAAGGGTAAATGGTAGCCGAAAAGAATAAGGCATCAAAGTGCAAAAGAGAAAGAAAATGTGGCACCAAAAAATAAGTTCAATGCAACTAGACAGGGACATGGATCACAATAGCAACATAGAGGTGATGGTATTGAATGATTAGAGTGTTTAACATGCGGTAAGGAACAACTTAAGATATATTGTCCACATAATTAGGGTGGTAGGCTACAAATATATAGTGCACAAGAGGCGCAGACTGTTAGGGATGTTGGTCAGAGCGTTCCTCATATATACACAGCACTGGATAATAGGTAGGCAGACCATCAAACATCTATCATTGAGATGGACGGTAAGCTTTGTGATCAAGTTGTTTCTATTTTAATTGACCCTGGATCTAATTATAGTTATGTCAGTCCTAAATTGGTGGATAAGTGTGGTTTAAATAAAGAAGTGCATGTAGAATCTTGGTTAGTGAAGTTGGCTACAGGTACAAAGAAAAGAGTTCATCATTGGGTGAGAGCTTATGCATTTGAGTTGAATGGCATGTCTATAACAACGCACTTGAACATATTTCCATTGGGATCATATAGTATGCTATTGGGTATGGGCTGGCTATACCTTCACAGGACCAAGGTGGATTTTTATGACAAAGCCATTGAGTGCTTGGATGACAATGGGTAACCAAGAGTCTTATAGGGAAAGAAGAAAACCACATCAGTTAGGATGGTGACAGCTATGGAGGCCAAGCATAGTCGCAAGAAAGGGTATGTGTTATTTGGAGTGCATATCTTTATTGAAAAAGGTAAGAAAGTTGAGGACGCAAATGTTTTGAGTAGGTACCGAGTTCTACAACAGTTTCAAGATCTATTTCTTGCAGATATTTCAGAGTTTCCACCTCACAGGGAAGTATACTTTTCTATTGAGTTGGTACTAGGGTAAGCTCCAACATCAAAAGCACCTTACAAGATGAGCACACCTAAGTTGGTAGAGTTAAATTTGCAGCTAAAAGATATGCTTGACAAAGGAGTCATATTAGGGTGCACCGATATTTTTTGTAAAGAAGAAGGATGGTACTCTCATATTATGCATTGAATATAGCAAGTTGAACAAAGTGACCATCAAGAACAGGTATCCATTTACGAGGATTGATGACTTGTTTGATCAGTTGAAGGGATAAATAGTATTCTCAAAGATTGATCTGAGATCTGGATATCAACAGCTATGCATTAAGAAGAGGACATTTACAAGACAACTTTCCTAACCAGGTATGGGCATTATGAGTTTGTTGTAGTTGCATTCATTTTGACTAATGCTCCATCTAACTTTATGTGTTTGATGAATACTCTGTTGCGTCCTTATTTGGACAATTTTGTTATTATTTTCATTGATGACATATTGGTATATTCTAAAAATGAGGAAGAGCATGCTGAGCATTTGGCAACAATGTTGAGATTGTTGAGAGAGAATCAGTTGTATGCTAAGATCAACAAATGCAGTTTCTTTCAGACTGAGGTACATTACTTGGGACATGTTGTCTCCAAGGAGGGCATAGTAGTGGATCCAAAAAATATAAGAGCTATCATGGATTGGGAAACTCCTAGAAATGTAGATGATGTAAGATCCTTCATGGGATTGGCAGGTTATTATAGGAGGTTCATTAGGAACTTCTCCCATAATGCTTATCCTATTACATAATTGTAGAGAAAAGGTAAGAAGTTTGAATGGACAGAGGAGTGTGAGGCCAGTTTTGAGCAGCTTAAGCAATTTTTAGCACATGCTATACTGTAAAAGATCGCATATCCAAACACAGATTTTGTAGTATGTACACATGCTTGCAAGAGAGGACTTGGTGGAGTCCTTATAGAGGATGGAAAAGTGGTATGCTAAGTCACGGAAACTAAATGACCATGCGCATAATTATCAGATGCGTGATCTTGAGCTAGCAACAATCATACATGCATTGAAGATGTGGAGGCATTATCTTCTTGGCAGGAGGTTTATATTGATGAGTGATCATAGTGGATTTACATATCTATTTGACTAGCCGAATCTGAACTCCAGGAAAGCTTGTTGAAATTTACAACAAGAAACAGTGAAATTGGCAACCAGAAATGAAATCCAGAAAATGGCACCCAGAAATGGCTACCATATGAGGCTTTTGATTTAATTTTCCTTTAATTAAATTAAAAGAAAAATTGTAATTTCATCTCATGACAACTTGTATTAGTTAACTGAGTCAAGAAGACTTAGTTAGCTTAGGAAATTCGAGTTAGAGGTCAAAGAGGAGGCATGCAAAGGGATTTTCTATTTTTAGGGGGTCCAGATATAGTTATTTGTGAGTTGTAATTAGTTAACTCAATTAATTGAGTTAAAATCAGTTTAACTAGTTCTAACTAAGAGATGAGCTAGTGATAGGTCCAATGAATTAAATATTATTTAATTCACAAGTAGTGATCAATCAGTTAGCCGATAATTCACTATAAATAGTTTTTACATCAAGGAAGGCCCAGTTGAGACAAAGGTTAAAGGGAAGGGATCTATCAGTTGTAATATTAGAAAATTGTATGGGTCATGCATGAGGTCATCGGAAAGGCCTTGAAGGATTGCACAATAATTAATTGGTATTTTCATAATTAATAGGGGCTCAATTAGCCTAATAAAGCATAAGGAAGGTTGGGCAGGAAGTGGCAAGAAAGAGATTAAATATTTGACCGATTTTGCTTAGATTACAAGCCAGATTAGAGCAGGATCAAAGTGAGATAGTCAACATAGTGCAGGAAGTTTCTCTAGTGTGAGAAAGCATTGTATTGTTTCATGATATTGACCATATGACATATAGAGATAGAGGGGTTTTTAGCAGTTTCTTTCCCCATATACATCTTGTGTTGTGTGATTGATAATCCCTTTCTCTTTCTTATATGTGATTGTGCAATCATGTTTTGTTTCCGCAAATTGTAGAAGGATTTAGTATCTTGTTTTAGTACATTATAATATCAGATTGAATCCCATTGGTAGATTTTGTACATGGTATCAGAGCGCCAAGAATCACAATAGAAGAGAATAAATTGAGTTCGTTTTGAACATGTTAAAATTTGTAGATTTATTCTTCAGGATCCAGCAACAGATTAAGATGTATTTCAATGGATTGAGACTCGAATATTCTCTTGAGCGAAATTCAAATTATATAGCATGGAAGGACATGATGGAAGAAGTTCTAGAAGTCAGTGAACTAAAGGATTTCATAGACAGTGATATTCCCTAGCCCATAACAACAGATGCTCAATTTCTTGATTCATGGAAGAAGAAGGTAGGAAAGGAGAGAAGGATCTGGTTAGAGGGAGTTCAAGATCATATTTTCTCAAGTATCCATTGGGAGGCGCTCCATATTCTATGTGGAAGGCCTTGAAATACATATTTCAGAATAGTAACAACCATAGGAAGTTGGCACTGAAGGACGAGCTCATAAAGATCAAGATGGAGGAGGGCGAGACGATACCAAAATACTTGATGAAGTTCACTCAATGTCAAGATGAGCTTGGAAGTGTTGGTGTGACAATAGCCCAGGATGATTTGGTGAGCCTAGCTCTTCTAGGCCTTCTTAAGAGCTGACATAGTTACCAAGAATCTGTGAATGGGAGAGAGAAGCTACCAGACTGGGAGTGTTTGTGGTCTGACTTGGTAATTATAAAAGAGATAAGGCAGAGCACCAAAGATGGGACCTCCGACAAAGATAAAGAAGAATATTTTGCATTGGTCGAAAAAGGAAAGAAATCCAAGGGAAAGAAGTCCCAAGGCAAAGAGGGCAAGAGAGATTTGTCCAAGATCAATTTTTTTCACTGTCACGAGCACATGAACTATGCCTTGAATTGTCCACAGAAGAAGGAAAGCAAGAAGGAGCCTGAAGTTGCAGTGGGTGAAGCATGTGGTATCTAGAGAACGATGCCTCATTCCATATGACGAGGAATAGATATCTCTTCAATGACTTGGAGGAGAAGGACCTCCAGCAAAACATAGAGTTTGGATATGGCGAGAGGTATAGCGTGACCGACATAGGTACAATTACCTTTTAGAGGGATTTTGGCTTCCCTCTCAGACTGGCAGATGTTTTGTATGCTCCAAAACTAAAGAAGAATCTTGTCTCCATAGTGATTTTGGAAGAATGTAGTTATGATGTCATATTTAGAAAAGGAAAGGTGTTCCTTAGACACATCTCCATGGGACGGGTGAAACATATTGGTGTAAGAGTCAAGCACATGTATGTTATCGATGTCGAGGATGCATGCAAAGCAGAGGTTAGTGGCTTGGTGGTTGAGAGGGAACACAAATTACCTCTCAACATGCAATTTGAGAAGCAGTCCCATAAGGTCATGGAGCATCCAAAATTGGAGAAGTAGAGAGGAAATCGAGTGGAGGCGTCCACTCAAGTAGAGACCTCCAGTATGGGGAAATTGTGAGCCAGATGGGCAAAGGGAGCACATGCAGCCATAACTCCAAGTGAGAGGTGGGGCGATGTGTAGACATAATCCCAAGATATGAAATTTGGGAAGGGATCCATTGAGATGGCTTGTCTCATGGATCGAACCTAGCTACAAGGAGCCCACAGTACACAATAGTAGGAAGGATCAGTTATATTAATGCAATCATGTGTCAAGAAGACAAAAATCAAAGTGACAGATGTCAGATACTAGAGCGCAAATCAGAGTTGGTACCAATGTAGAGAGCACAGATGCAGAGTCGGTAGCATTGCATAGATTTCAGTAGATAGTGCAGTAATTAATAGCAGTCAGAGACTCTAATGACAGATGCATCATACTGCTTCATTTTTTGGAGGCTATTTAGTTTCAGGAGTTGTAGGAGCAAACAACACTAGAGAAGTGTTGCATGCATAACATTCCAAAGGTACCAGATCAGGACAAATAGAATTCCTTTCTTGTTGAGAGAGAGTGTTGAAATTTGCAGCAAGAAATAATGAAATTGGAAACCATAAATTAAATCCAAAAAATGGCACCCAGAAATGGCTACCATATGAGGCTTTTGATTTAATTTTCCCTTAATTAAATTGGAAGAAAAAATGTAATTTAATATCATGACAACTTGTATTAGTTAACTGAGTCGGGAAGACTTAGTTAGCTTAGGAAATTCGAGTTATAGGTCAAAGAGGAGGCATGCAAAGGGATTTTCTATTTTTAGGGGGTCCATATATATTTATTTGTGAGTTGTAATTAGTTAACTCAATTAATTGAGTTAAAATCATTTTAACTAGTTCTAACCGAGATATGAGCTAGTGATAGGTCCAGTGAATTAAATATGATTTAATTCACAAGTAGTTATCAATCAATTAATTGATAATTCACTATAAATAGCCGTTTCATGTCATTTCTAAGGAAGGCCCAGTTGAGACAGAGGTTAAAGGGAAGAGATCTATCAATTGTACTATTAGAAAATTGTACAAGTCATGCATGAGGCCATCGAGAAGGCGTTGAAGGGTTGTGAAATCATTAATTGGTATTTTCCTAATTAATAGGGGCTCAAGTAGCCCAAGAATTCCAAAGTAAGGTCGGGCAGGTAGTGGCAAGCAAGAGGTTAAATATTTGACCAATTTTGCTTAGAATGCAAGCTAGTTTCAAGCACGATCGAAGTGAGACAGACAACATAGTGCAGGAAGTTTCTCTAGTGTGAGAAAGCATTGTATTGTTTCATGATCTTGACCATATGCAATATAGATATAGAGGGGTTTTGAGCAGTTTCTTTCCCCAGATACATCTTGTGTTGTGTGATTGATAATTTCTTTCTCTTGCTTATATGTGATTGTGCGATCGTGTTTTGTTTATGCAAACTGTAGAAGGATTCAATATCTTATTTTAGTACATTATAAGATCGGATTGAATCTCGTTCGTAGATTTTCTACAAAGCTAGATGGTTGGCCACGATCAATGAGTTTGAATTCGAGATCAGGTACATCAAAGGAAAGGAGAACAGGGCCGCAGATGCTCTTAGCAGACGGATACAGGTAAATCACATAGCAACTATGAGATCCTATGGGACATAATAATATGATAGGATCTTGGAGGCAGGTCAGCAGGATGTCAGGTATATGGAGTTTTATAACATAGCTCGATGTAGTATTTACAATGATCACCCTACTGAAAAGAAAACCAATATGTAACATGACAAATATAACATCATAATAACATGACACCCACACCAATTATTGGAGCTTTATATGCCACACCTATACCGGGGATGGGGAGCTATGTTATTATTTTTCCTTTATTAATTTTTATTACATGGAATTTTCACCAGGGCTGCTACAGAACCCTCCCCCTTGGGGGACACCATCCTTGGTGTTCAACCACACTTATACCAAAGTGGTAGGGATAGCTCATGGGAGTCTTGTTGCTGATGTGGAAGGTCTATTTGATGTGTTTCCATCGATTCCACTTCCTTAATGTCACCTAGGAGGTTGAATCCCATTATAGTGGCCTCTCATCACATATTTACCCCGGTTGGCCGGTTACTTAGGTAGATGTGGGATGAGGGTGTTACAGTTTTGAGGCCCTAAACAATTTTTTTGGCAACTTGGGGGTTCAAGAATTGCCATGATACTCCCTTGCATATGTCAAAAGTTGTAGTCCTCAAATATTTCATTCCTACAAGTTATCATGTACCCCAAACAAATATTGTGTACAAAAGTTGCACCTCTAAAAATTGTTATACCAAATAACCACCTCAAGGCCCACAAACCTTTTGACACTTCATCTTTTAGAGTTAGATTTTTGGACCTTTGGGGATATTTATTTATGTTAAAAGACCATTATTTTAAATTTTTGCATAGCCTATTTATACAATTTTTACCCCTATGATATACAAATAAGTTTTAGGTGAAACGTAGCAATGCTACATTCATAAATCAATAGTCAACAAGTCATTTAACTAGATTTTATGTGGTAAGTTTTATGTAATAGCACATAATTTTGAAATAACCACATGACAAGTATAGTCATATTATAAGATAATTAGGAAAACGCAACTTCATAATTTCAACTAAAAATATTGACATTCAACTACAACTAAATTTAAAACAAGAATCAAAATATTTAAAAAAACTAATTATTTACAAAATTATAATTTAAATATACAAAATTATTTTATATTTAAACCAAAACATCTTACGAAACATTTAAAAAAAAATTAGCATTACACTCAGCTTAATCATTATTGAAATCTCTAAAATAACGTTAATAACTATATTTTATTCAAACCAAAAAATTGTTACACAATTAAATTACACGAAGCTAAGTCTCTTTTTAAAAATTTTGGTTACTTTTTATTCATACATTTTACTTTTACATTTAATTTTTAATATATATTTTAAAACTAATATTAAATATTATAATTAAAAAAATAAAAAATAAATAAATATATTTATAAATTTCAAGTATATAAATCTGAATCATGTAAACTTAAATTCTCAATGGAATATTTTTCCATCAACACAGACCAGAGGAAAAAAATCCGGGGATATGGAAGGGACTAACAAGGTCCCAAAAACTGGCTTTCTTATAAATTTGAAGTAATTAAAATAATGAATAATCAAAGATAAATGAAAATTTATTTATTTATATTTTAATGGAGTTATATAACCTTTCATTCTGTTCTACAACGAAAAAGAGAAAACTAAGGTTCGTGCAAAGCACTAATTTGGTTACATAAGTTACTAATCTTCTTAGCACATTGGGGCCAACAAGCTTACAAAAATGCAAACATGAGCATATGCAAAGATATTCGACATGTAAATTTGAATATGTACATTAGCAATTGAAAGGACAATAAAATTTTGCAGAGTAAAAAAATATGTTTTATTTTAATTTATTTCTAATCATTTTTTTATAATAAATAATATGAATCTTTTAATTTTTTAATAAATATTATTATAATCTATGGGACAACTTAATTGACAATTGTTATTATGTAAATTGCAAGATTCAAGGTTTAAATCCTCGTGGATATTTGCTCCAAAAAAAAATTGAAAAAAAAAAATTAAAAAAGAGAAGAAAGAAGAAAAAGAAGGAAAGAAGGAAGTTGTTTCTTCTATGTTTAAATTTTATTTAAAAAAAGAAAAAGAAAAAGAAATTTGCTTAAATAATTCTATAATTAAAAAGTAAAAATTAATAATAAGTTTGTTATTATTATGAGTAAGTGTAAAAAGAAGGTATTAATTGATGTTTAAGCATTCGAATCAATGGTATGATAAAATCACAAGGACCCATTCCTTCAATATAAACAAATTGAATGGTGGCCATGTATGCTTCAAAAGGAGGTGATTATGATTGATTGAAATATCTTGCATGTTCTTCTAGGGTTATAGTTAGAAGAACATCAATAATGAGCTTAGTAGGGCTTTGCCGAATAGTAGGAAGCTTAGAAGACTTCTACCCCTTTGAAATACTTTGTTTGTTTCTTACGTAATTTTGAGCTTTTTAAATCACTAAAGTTTGGGATACTCAAGATGTGTTATGCCCAACACAGACACCTTCAATCTACCTTCACTCTTATGTAGTGCTTTGCAATGATGTGATGAAAAAGGACACATTATTATCAATCTCAAATAAACCTAGCTTTAAGCAATATAGAAAATTAGATCACAAGTATAGTGGAATGAATTTAGGAAAGTAACTGCAGTAACCAAAATATCAAATATTAGATATAACATACAAAGCATATTTATGATTATCATACATGTATAATTAATGTTTATTTATTTTCATTGTGAATAATTTGTTCTTTTTGTGTTCTATTTCTTAGCTTTCAAGCAACTCATTATATTGTTGACAACTATCATAATGATTGGCAGTTAATTAGCTATAACATAATAAGCTAATCGATTTAATAATTGCCATCTTCATTATTCTTGTTGAGTTGATTGCTCAATGTTTTCAATGACTCTTAGTTTTCCTCTGTGTTGTTTTAGGGTCTGCCTCTAACTCTTTATAGCCCATTTTTTATTCAAGTTTTTTCTTAAGTATTCAACTTTATGAAGTTGTGACCTTTCAATGACATTTAGCGTGCCACCATGTGTGTTTCTTATTGCGCTCATCATGAGTGTTTTTCCTTGCTCTTCAACCACACATATTTCCACAAATTTTTGCATGCTCTTGTGCTCTACTTTGTGATTCTCATACTGGCATCACCATACTCCCTACACTTCTTCACTATTTATCACACATTTTTCATCTTCTCACAAAAATCAAGTGCTAACCATATTGTTGTATTAATCATTGTTACTACTTCTTCCTTCAACTCTTCAACCAGCATTTCATTAGTTAGATCTACTAATTCAACTTCATTATAAATTCGCACCCTTTAGTGACCATCGATGTGCCATTATACACACACATTGTTGTGCTCATTATGTGTGAACATCATCGTGCTTTATTTGTGCATGCTTCCACAAACTTTTGCATACTTGTACCTAACTCATGTCAAACTAGCACTTACATCACCATACTTTGTGCACTTCTTTATTGTTTATCACAAAATTTTCACCTGCATGCATGGCCATCTTATTGGCTCATTCATCTTCACCTATGCCTCTATTTGTTGTGCTTATTTTCTATCATGCAATTATGTCCATGGTGTTTTCCTATGTTGTTATTCTCCATTACACTATCCTATTATTCCCTTGAATGACCATGCATCAACATTACTCCATGGGTTATGATAAATGTCATTAAATGCACCCTAAAATCACATCCTTTTTAACCTTACGATATATAAAAACAAGTTTATGAGTCATATAATAATACTATCCTCATTAATCAACAAATTATAGATGGTATGACCATATTTTCCATAACATTACATTTTTTTGATAGTATGACCATATTTTTCATAACATTACATTTTTTTAATTTTCAATATATTATAGTGAAATTGCTATATACTAGCCACCCCTATCAAACTAACAAAACTATTAAAAAGCCCAATTTCATAGTTACACCCAATGATATTTACCTTCACCTTTACCCCCATTATGACCACAAAAGGAAATACTATCATGATTCATATTCTTTATTGATGTACTCTCTTTAATCGTGGATGTGTTGAAGAAGACACTATCATTACACTTAAGTTGAAATGTACAAATGGGTCACTGTGATACTAAACCATAATGAGTGCCAGAAATATGTACTTCCAACAACTCCTACTGAAGAGTGGTCTATAACAATTGGGTAATAATACTATAATCTTAATATAGTCCACTGTGAAAGTGCACTCGAATTATGATGAGAAGATTCACATCTTACGAAGTCATGTGATAGACACAGTGGTAAAGAAATATTATTAGAGTACAGGTCTATCTAAGATGGATAGACTTAAACCAATAATATTTAAAAATGCTTGTCATTCCTTTAGAGCGAGAATTGCTTAGCATCCCTGCTCCGTTGAAAGGAGACACAAATTCAAAGAGGGCTCTTTCACCACCATAGAAAAACAAGTACACACTACAAAGCACACGCTTAAACAAGGCACGATCAAGGGGATGTTTCGTCTCTGAATTTCTCTAGTTTATTCGTTGCCAACTTTGAATACACGAGCCCCTAGAATTAGACCCAATCTAAATACTTTCTCTTTGCAATGAGGTCAAAGGATCGAACCCCTAGGGAAGGAAAAACAAGGGAAAGGGGAACGTTAACTAAAGTTACCCTAAGGCATCTCATCCAATCCCTAGGAATTGGGAATATATTAAAACATATCAATCAATCAAACTTTATTTGACAACGTTCATGAAAGGTAAAGGCGAGGAAAAAGCAAAAGAGAGAGACCCACTTTAATATTTAAATTATATAAATAAATGGCTATTTAGGGAGACCCACTTTTAAAATGGAGTTGGCATAAAAAGAATAGAAGGCCGTTTGAAATCTGACCATGTGAACGCAACGTTGTTTCCTTGCACGGTCATGTCGGCTACGCCGAAATTGTATGGCTACGGCGAAACTGACATACTACTACTACACTGTACGCTCGTATGCCGGGAAAATATTTACGGCGGCAATGTCGAGATAGATACGGGAATAGATATTGGTGGAGCGGGGACGGGAATTTCACGTCGGTGGGCCCCACGGGGAGTTGTCTTTATCGATCTGCCGGGTCAATGCGCTCCCCCACGGACCTTTGACCGCTTGTACGCCTTTGGAATATTAAAAGTAATTATCACATTTTCTACGTTTCTGGGATTTCTTTATTTTTTAAAGCCCTTTGCCGAGCCTGCTCCCGAGGCTCCGCCTGCCGGTGCGGTCAAGATTTGATGACGATGACGTGTAACCTTTGACGGTTGAATTTGATCTCTCAAATGATAATTTTACACGTGGATAGTCTACCACGAGTCGCGTCAGATCTGAAATTCGCACGTCGTTTTCACCATGCTCTCGTGCACTTTGGAGTCGGACTCTGTTTGTGAGCTCCAAATTTTTGGATTATTCGAATCTGTTGAGACCGTCAGACTTTGGAAGATTTTAATTGAACCGCTTGTAGTTATCTTCAAAGGAATTATCGAGAGCCCCATGGACATATGATAAGACCTAACTAGCAACTTCCGTTGATGTCTACTAAGGATGCTGAATATATAATATCATATATGCATATTATTTTTGAAAATATGTGTTGATTTTATTAAAATATAGTTAAATTATAATTACATATTGCATTACACGACCTAATGCACACGAAAATTAAAAATTATTGATTATATGGAAATTAAAAATATATATTTTTATAAAAAGGTAAATGAGAGTGTTAACAAGGTATTATTTTATCAAATTTCAAAATTAAAATGAAAGAAGTTATTTTGAGATTAATTTTAAGATTTGTAAAAATGTTTTTAATATATATCATAAACTAATTTGATCTTATAATCATTATCTATATAGAATTATTGTTATTAATAGATCATAAAATTTATTGTGTAAATTATAAATATAATTTATTTATGGTACATTTTAATAATATTAGAAATGGAAACATGGTATAAGTTTATTGTTTTCTCTCTAATATAAATTTGAGTAATTATGTGTGATTTTAATTATAATGTTTTTTTTGTTTTTTTGAAAATGAAAATTTATTTTTATGAGTAAATATTTTTTATAAATAAAATATATTCAAAATTTATTGAGTGATTTTTTATTTGTTAAGTGCTATAATATTAGTGAATATAGCAAACTCTACTACTAAAAGCTAAATTCAATCCATAATAATGTCATTTAACAACAATGTGATCATAGCCATCAAATTCTTGTCATAGGTTCCATTCCCAAAATCCATAAAAATGTCATTTAACAACAATGTGGTCATTGGCATCAAATTCATATTATAGGTTCCATTCCAAAAATTCAATTTTTTTTAAGGTGATATTCAAAACTTTATAAACAATAACTATATATGCATTGCTAGATATGTCATTTATATAGTTGCACTAATCGATGTGATGTTATATTAGTATACTTGCATTTGTGTTGTACCTAATTAGCCATGTCATATTAGATTTATTGTGTAAGAGAAGAGAAGATATTCACTCTTAGGTGTGGGTAGAGGAGATTTGTGTATGTGTATGTGTGAAGAAGGCTAAATATTTTATGGGTTTTTACATTTTTTTTCACTAATTCCATCAAGAAAATCTTGAAAAAATTATAATTGTGGATTGATGAGATCATTGTTTTAATGTGAAGATGGATTCAACACCCTCAAATATCTTTACTACCACTGGATTGTGAAATGCTAGTCAACAATGTTAATTTTCCTAATATAGATAAACTTGTGCCTCATTTATTCTAATTATCATAAACTATATAATTAGTTGGAATAAAATTGCATTATAACTTTTAGCATTATAGCATGTTTTAGGTATAACCCATGTCCAGCATTAACCATTATGGATTTTAAATCCAAGTGAGTTATAAAATACTATTAAATTATCAAATTTAAATTAATACATTACATATTCATGGAAAAAATCAACATATTAATTATTTTTAATAACAAATAAATAAATTAACATAAATTTATTAAAAATTTTGAATTTATTAGCTATTAAAAATAATATAAACATTAACTTGTAAAGTGACAATATTTTATTTTTTAACAAAATAAATTAAA
The DNA here is from genome assembly GCA_034641835.2 of Pinus albicaulis. NCBI lineage: Eukaryota > Viridiplantae > Streptophyta > Pinopsida > Pinales > Pinaceae > Pinus > Pinus albicaulis. The sequence goes on from CM076570.1 coordinate 1,594,611,045, forward strand.
GTGTTTTGTTTTTGTTTTTTATTCTTTTATAACTAAAGAATTAGTAATTAGATTATTCATATACTCCCTTGACAACGGATCAATTTTGACTATGTTACCATTATACTTGTGTGGCTTATGACATTTCCTCCTCTTTATAAATTAAACTATTCTAAAAAAATTTAATCTTGAATTTTTTTATTTACACAATACTTGTCAATTAAACTGTCACTCCAAAAACAACTCAATAATTTTAAATAAGAACAATATTTATAATTAAAATGAAAAATCACTTTGATAAATATGCTGAACTCCTCACTAACAAGCACCTAAAAGAGAAAAGGATTTTCCATAGATCTAATCAAAGGTTAGGTTAAATTTCTTTGGAAGTGGGAACAATTTCTAAATTGTGTCGGGCAGAGGTAAAATTTTATTCTCCAAAGGTAGATCGACATCTAGCACCGCGCATCGTCTTTTCTTCGTTAATCATACCAACATGATATCTAGGTTCTCATCAATCACTATTTTTGATAATATATGCCCCCATGAATAGCATTCAACTTTGTCATTGAAACCCTCACATAAAACAAAACAAGCTCATGCAACCAGTTGCTTGGGCAATCCCTGACGTGACCAAAAGCTATTTTACAAGTAGCTATTCCTATCAACCAAAGCGTCAAAACTCCTAACGTTTGGAAGGGCACCTTGAGTGTCAAAATTCTCCACTTTTTGTTGCAGTCAAAACCAAATTCCTATGGGGGAAGAATCCTCGGCATAAGAGCATAACACGTGTCATGGGCCAATTCGGAATCTTTGTTGAATGCAATTCAATTTCACCAAGAAGGGGGCTAGTTTTCTAGTCCAAGCAATGACATGGCAGATGGGGATGGATGCCTGAAAAGTCTAATAAGATAGAACAAAGGTCTAACCAGATGCGGATGGGGATAGCGATTGGTTGGGTATATGTAGAGATATGTATGCCCACATGTAATAAAAATATATTATGAAATTTGGAGTGTTGACAAAGTTGTCAAAGGAGATTGATGGGAATAGAGATGGCTCCAGATAGAGAGCAGCACGTGGGCTGTGTCAGGACAGAGGGGATAACAGAGAGAGAGTATCATTGACCAGCCTTCTTCCCCTCCCTTCCCTTGACCAAATCATTATTTTCCTTCCCCTACTTCCCCATTGCTGTTTTTATCTGTTGTTTGCATGCTTGCCTCAATAAGATCTCTGCTGCTACTGATGCTTCTGTACTTCCGCCATCATCAAATCCTCTGCAGTCTCTAGAAGCACATTCCTCCTTCAAACACAGACCCATAGCAGTCCTCTGTCCTACTCTGCAGAAAAAACCCGCTGTTTCAATCCTGAGAATATCAGCAGCAGTGGTACCTATTTCAATCTCCACAGCAGCAACATCTGCAGTCTGCAAATCACTTTTGAGTTCAGCTTCATTATAGCTTCTGAGTTTATTAGACACCCACGTTCTCGTTGTGGCTTGGGTTCAATAGCTCTGTGCTTAGCAGATACCGACGTTCTTATTGTGGCTTGGGTTCAATAGGTTAAATGCTTTTCAATGTAGTTTTGGGGTGAATATTGATTCCTGATCAGGATGGTGAAGCACAAGCCGAACATGATGCCTGTGGTGCCTCCACTGGACCTCTCAGTGCAGATTCCCTACCATTTTCGGTGCCCCATATCCCTGGACCTGATGAGGGATCCAGTCATCCTTTGCACAGGCCAGACCTATGATAGATCTAGCATTGAGAAATGGGTGGCCAGTGGCAACACCACTTGCCCCATTACAATGCAGAGTCTTGAGGATTTCACACTCATACCCAACCACACTCTCAGGAGGCTTATCCAGGAATGGTGTGTAGCCAATAGCTCAAAGGGCATTGAAAGGATTCCTACCCCAAAGCAGCCAGCGGATCCCCAGAGGGTCAGATCAGCTATCATGGAAGCATCTTCATCTCAATCCACAGCTTCCATCAGAACCAGTGCACTGAGGACGTTGAAGAATTTGGGCAAGGAGCGTGATCAGAACAAAACCATCCTGGCTCAGGAAGGGATTGTTCCAGTATTGATATCAATCCTCACAGCCGAAGAAGAAAAACAAGAAGAAGCTAAAGGGAATCCAGAGGGGCTGCAATCACAATCTGGTGATGAATTGTATGAAGAGGCATTGGGGGTTCTTGCGTTCTTCCCTTTGACCGATGCGGAGAGGGTGAGATTAGCCCAGCCACAGGTTTTAGCCCATATTGCATCCTTGCTTCTCTGGGGATCCATGGAGGCCAGAGTGAATGCTGCACATTTGGTTGAGTCCCTCACTTCATCTGATGAACTCCAGGAGCTTAGGGCTATGGTCGGTAACACGGAGGGCATAGTGCAAGGACTGGTGAAGATCCTGAGAGAGCTCCTCTACCCCCGGGCATTGAAAGTTGGCATCAAATCGCTCCTATCACTCTGTTTTATCAAGGCCAACAGGGAGAAGGCAGTTGCAGTAGGGGCAGTGAGTGCACTGATTGAAGGCCTGGTGGATTTCGAGAAGTGTGACGCAGAGAGGGCTCTTGCCACCATTGAATTACTGTGCAGGACTGAATCAGGCTGCAAGGCACTCTGTGACCATGCTCTGGCTGTCCCTGTTTTGGTGAAAACCATTCTCAAGGTCTCTGGGAGAGCCACAGAGTATGCTGCAGGTGCACTTCTTGTCACCTGCAGTGCTTCAGAGTCATTACAGAAGGAGGCCATTCAGGCCGGTATTCTAACACAGCTCTTGCTTCTTGTCCAGAGTGATTGCACTGAAAGAGCCAAGAGAAAAGCTCAGATGCTGCTGAAGCTCCTCAGGAATGCCTGGTCAGATGAATCATCATCACCCGTCTTCTGCCGGACCGATGTGGTGCCCTTCTAGGTCTTCATCAAACAAATTAGACCACCATTCTTGTAATGGTCTTGGATCCATTGCTACAACATCCTGAATGTTGGGTACTACTACTTGTTGGCAGTATAGTCAAGTACACTTCTCCTCTGCAATCCAGAGTTGAAAAACAGATCTACAAGCTAATCATATCAGAGATCATTCCTGTTCTATGCATAGCTTAGCATTGTTCTGCTGGTCTCCTCAATATGCTACTGTGGATTTCACAATTCATATTTAGTCTTGATTACTGTGATATATATAGCCCAAGCCAAAGCCTATAAAATGTGTTTTATGGGTCTTTTTGATTTTGAAAGGCTTTTTCTATGGCTGCACCCATCTCTGTTTCGCAGCTCTCAGATCAAGAGCTAATAGGATAGACAAGGAAGAGCTAATAGTCTTCTTTATGCTGATATGTATTGTATTGAACAAAAGCTTCAATTTCTTAGCATTATGTGCAAATTATTTGGGGCCAGATTTGATGAATCTGTCCCCCTTACTGTTCAAATAAAACATCAGATCCATTTCATTACCAAGAGCTTTTGGGTGTGTGTTTAGCAGTGACAGATCAAGATCCTATTTATTAAAGTTTTGCAGTTTTTGTAAATGAATTCAATGCAATGGAAATGAATGGTGTTCTTTGTTGTGCTTCTCCTCTAATCAACTTCATGTTCCCTGTATTTTCTTTGAACTAGCTCTATCTTTCCTGTTGAATTTGGTTGTTTTTCTTCTTTTCCATGTTATTTGAATTTCAATAGCTTGTATCCTTAAATAGTATTTATCTGTGCACTTAACACAAATTGGTTGCAGATCACAAGTTATTTGATTCTCAATAGCTTACATCCTTCATATAATTTTTATCTATGCACTTGGCACAGTTTGGTTGCAAATCACAATAGATCTAGTATCAAAGTTACAGGTACAACTACACAATAAACATTTATTATGTGCACCAATCTAAACACAAAAAAATTGAAGGATTGGTTACCCAACGCTCTACTGGCCTCAATTACTTTATTATAATGGATCAATACCGCTATTATCAAGCTGTCAAAGCATAAAATTTTGTCACCTGTTGGTTGGTTGGTACAATAACATATGTACCAATTACAATTCTTACTCCAATGGTTGATTCTGTGGATGATGGATATCCATACGTGCAGCAAGTCAATCTCCCAGACTTTTAAATGCTATTTTAGATTAGGTGTTAAAGTGCAGAGAAAATCTACTTGCTCTACAGCTGGAATGGAGATATTTTCACTTTGTGCATGCCTTCATTTGTTGCATGTGTTACCTTAGATTCCTTATATTTATTAAGATCAGAGGAATTAAAACTAGCTAATTTTGTTTAATGCTGAAATAAAATTTGCAGACAAATTGTGTTTTTGTATTTTTTTTTTTTTGGGAAATTATATATATATATATATATAGATTTGAGTTATGACTTTTTTTAATCCTTCTTATGCTTCATTAAATTCAGATTATGCTTAATAATACGAGTTATAAGCTTTTTAATCCTTCTTATGCCTAATTAAATACAGATTATGCTTAATAATATGCTATCCAGGTTTTTCCTTTGTTAGATGCCTTTAAACTTACCTTATCATTACTGGTAAGAGAAGGATTCGATCAGCTTTTTTGGCTACTGTGTTCTTCTAAAAAGCCCTGTTTTTGGGTAAAATCTTCAGAGTTGCTGACCATCAGCATAGTTATTGCATGTACGTGTACGAATTTCAAAATTCAGTCGTCGTTTTCAATATAAATTAATAAAATTTAAATAGAAAATAAAATTAATTAATATTGAAAATCATCATAAAATTAAATTTTGTATTTATTTAATAAAAATTCATTGTATACCATGTGCTTACAATTAAGGTTGAGAACAATATCTATGAAGTCCGTGTTGTTTGAAATTTTAATATTTATTTAATAAAAATCATTATATGTAATGTGCTTACAATTTAGTTTGAGAACCATATCTACAAAGGTTTTTTTTTTTTAAATCTTAATATTTATTTAATAAAATTCATTTTGTATATATAGGGTTTACAATTTAGGTTTAGAACAATATCTATCTGCATATATATGTATAAAAATTGATATTAATAAAATAAAATAAAATTACATTTCAAATTTTTATAAAAGAAAAATAATTCAATTTTTTTTTTTAAAATTAACATGGAATAATTTTATTTTATTTTCAATAATTTAAAGAATAAAAAGTTCTTATCCTCTTGTTAATAAATATATTATGTAAGGTACAGCGGAGATATCTTCTTGTTAATTAATATATTACGTAATGTGTATAGCGGAGACACCAACTTTTACTGTGAGAATTCGCTGGAATCCAAATGACATAAAGAGAGTGGGGTTTGTGGAGAGCCCATCTTATGGGTAAGTTGTGAATGCAATTCTATAAAGAGAGTGGAGGTAGAGAGTGGGGTTTGTGGAGAGCCCATCTTATGGGTAAGTTGTGAATGCAATTCTATAAAGAGAGTGGGGCTAGAGAGTGGGGTTTGTGGAGAGCACATCTTAGTGCTAAGTTGTGAATGCAATTTAATATATATGTTAAATTAATTTTTTATTTTTATTTTATTTATGAAATGTTTTTTGATATTTTTTTTAATAATTTTAAGAAAATAAGTTAGAAATTTTTAATAATAAAAAATTTAAGTTGTTTATTTTGCAAAGTTTCAATGTTTTAGAGATTTTTTTAAGGTGTTGAATCTATTTATACAATTAAAAATATATTTTAAAAAAGCAAGAAATCATAATTTTGCTCGAAATTATATTGTTGGATTTGGATTAGAAAAACTATTTCATCGCCTTTGGATGAAAGAGCTTTTTTGGACTATCCAACTCTTACATCCATTCTAATTTTCAAAACATTTGCCACACCACTAACCCTCTTTGATTTGTGAAGTCAACAAAACTATAGTGATCTAGGAATGCTTCTCTCCCTTCTTTTCGATTATAGAAATAAAATATTAAAGAATCTCAACTAATCTATTTCTTTCTTAAGGTATGATAGATCATTTTGGTCTTAGTGGACCTTAAACATCATCAATATATATATAATAAATTAAAAGTAATTAATATCAAAACATAAATAATGTAATGGATTTTATCCCTCTCAGTGGTTGATAGATCTGGAGTTAAAATGAAGCTCTTTCAGGTATGCCAAAAGATTACATTGGTGTCTATAGTTTTCCAAAATCTTATTGACCTCACTCTTACCAAATTTATTAGCGAGTAGGTAATTGCCAAAACATATTACAATTGTGAGAAAAAAATGGCTAATTAGAAATATAAGAACACATAAAACCAGAAAACCTTCAAGATCAATATACAACCAGAAACCATTATTAGTTTGATGAATTTATAGGAGCGGGATGCTCTGGTGCAAAGCCCGGTTATGACAGAGGCTTGATGTCACAATGGACATGTTTCTCTATGTGGACCAATCTTCCTTCAAATATGTCTAGTTTCTCTTGTAGGTGCCACTGCCCCCTTTGTAGGTTGGCCAATCCATCTTGCATATGCCACTAGTTTCTCTAAAGATCATTCATGAAGGCAATAATATTGTTCCTATCATTGTGTTGATCTCTACTAAGTTGATCCAAAAGCAGAGTGGTGTGCCTGAGTTGATTGCCAAAGAAATCCATGGTAGGGACAAGCTCTTTAGTACCCGAAGCATGGGCTAGGATAAGGTCAATGGCCTCACCTTGTCTTGGAACCCCGAATCGAAGTCTTCCAAGTTGTCCTCTCTCACCATCCCTCTTTTAGCTCTGCCACGTTGATGTGGCATTAGGATTTGGACCAAAAACCAACAGGGCCTAGAGATAGAAAGGCTACAGACTCATCGAATGTGTCAAATTCATCCAGACATCTAGACCCATGAGCCACTCACGAATATCCATCCACTTGAATAGATATAGAAAATACCCGAGACAAAATCAAAGAGTTGGATGTCTAGAAGCTCATAGCCCTCCAGCGAAAAGACACAAAGTCATCCAGAAAACAACTTGAATGAGGAGGGAAACCTAGCAAGAAGCTGACCGATTGCGTCCAACCTAGACTAGGAACCTAGGACCTCAACTAGAACTAACAAACTTTGAGAGCGAAGGGTGGCACCAAAACTAGGAAATAACAAGAAAATCCACTAGGATTCGAAATTCCAAATTAAGTTGATAAAGTACTAGATGACAACAAAGCAGTGAGGGAAACCTGGAGTGGAAGTGGCCTAACACCTCCCTCACCAGCCACTCTCCTAAGACGTCCAATAGAATAGTGAAACCCCGACCTCTAAAATAAGACACAGGGCTATAGGGCTCCCAAAATTTCCAACAAGAGCCTAGAAAAACCAATTACCAAAAATAAAAACTTAAATCATATTAATAATAATATCATAATAAAAAAACAAAAGAATGATCTAAACATTAGATCCTCACAACCTAGTTCAAATATAGGGGTATTATTTTGTTAATTTGTCCCAAAATCTAGGAGAGATTTTCTAGAATCACAATTTAAAATGTGAAATTTTCATAATCTAATTCTTACTAGATTTTTCGAGGTATTAAATCCATTTATGCATTCAAAAACACATTTCAAATAACTAAAAAACCACAATTTCACCCAAAATAAATTATTATCAAATTCCAGATTAAAAAACATATAATAAAATAATTAAACTACATGAATACTCTCACTAGATAATCCTAAATCTTAAAAACTTAAATTTACATTATTAATAATATTATAATAAAATAATAAAAAAACATTTTTTTTATAAATTAAAAACCCAACCCACATAATATGAAAAAGAAGATTAACCAACTTAAATATTAAATGCCTAATGCACAAACTTCTAGTTATATCAATTATGTTTTGTAAAAGGAAGTGAACCAACTAAAGATTGTATTCCTAATTCACAAAGTTCCAGTTATATTTTGTAAAGGTCTTTCAAAACCTTAACTACAAACAATGCAACCTGCATAGACAAAAGTTATTCTTTTGTGAAAGAAGAAACAATGCATCGAAATAATTTACATATAACTACATATTATAGACAAGGGTTATAATTCCTACATTCCACCTTCAATTATTGGAAAAGCATTCAAATAAATGTATTGAAGAGGGACCTTTCTGTCAATCATTATCCAATTTATTGGAATATAGCTTCTTATGGTCAAGGGAGACTAAACTAATGGTACCATTTGCATATCAATGGGATATCATTCACTGTGAAATAAAATAATTTTATTTGTTTGTGGTGTAGAGTGAAACTAAGGTTGTCTTTACACTATGATGATGATTGAAATTGAGTTATGGTTGGCCTCCTTTGTCCACATCATGTTAGGACAATTGCATTCATCAAGTAGCAAACAGGTCTTGCTTCAAAGATACAAATAAATAATTATATAGAATATAAGGGCCATGCATGCATGCATGCATCATCATAGCTGGGCACTGTGCTAAGTGTTAAAACAAAGCAGGCAAAGAATAAATGTAATAATGATTCAGCTTTATAAAAAGACGAAGGCATATAATCATTTTTTTTATATGACAAGTAAAAGACCATGAGGCTAAAAAAAGTACCCACTGCTCAATGATGGTAGAGTTTCAACCTTCTATCTATGATCTCCATTGCACGTACCAAATCATACACATTGATTCTAACTCCTTTTGGCATCATTATCTTGTAAGTTCATTATTTCAATCTGTATGAGGCTAAACGTTGAGTGGTGGCTAGGTAAAGTAGGGTGGTTTTACTTTTTTAAGTGATATATTTGCTTTTTATGGGTTGATGTGTCAATGTAAATGGTTTTTTTATTATAAAATGTTACCTATAAGTCTAAATTCAAATAAAATAGAATATTATAATTTTACTTAGTTTTAAAGTATATTTATATATGAAAGGTATATGTTTGTTTAAAAAAAACTTAATTTAATTAAAAATAATATATATATATATATATATATATATATATATATATATATATATTTTAGTTAAATTATTGGTAAGTAATGATAATTTTGTATTGTTTTATTAATATTAATATTTAAGATATTTTTCTTTATTTCCAGTAAGTGTAGGAATACTTTACTTAAAAATCTTTCAAGTGATACTTCTCTAAAGTTTAATGTTTTTAATTAATGAAAGAATGCTTTAGTTTTTGTTAAATGAGATGTTATTGGTATATCTGGCTTGAGGGTGGTTGGATATACTATGGTTTGATCTTAGGTCTCGCCTAGGTCACTCTAACTTGTTACTATTCCACTATGGTTAAGAAAAAGAAAATGAATAGGATTTATTTGTCGAAATAAAATTACACATTTTAACATTGATAAGCTTAATGGTATCTCTAGTTATTGATGAGTTGTGTGTGTAAAATACACACATGCATATCCACGCCTCGGGTGAGTGTGTCGATATGTGTTCATAAGCACAAACAACTGCATGCCCTTAGCCCCAAAGAGGGTAGGCGGTGGGGGTTGAGAAGCACCCCCTTAGCCCTTGGGAAAGTGGGTGGTCGAGTGGTGAGTGTGTTATGTTTAGGATTGATATAAACATGGTTTTATTGTGTATTCTTTCATAATCCATTTTTTAATATTTAAACCTTATATATTAATGACATAATTGATCTAGACCAAGTACCTAGTACGTAGGATACGCAGGGCAAAGGAAAACTACAAACATGGCAGAATTTAGAGTTATAAAAACACCCACAAACATGTAGATTACAATCTATACTATTATATCATATACATATTCACAATTGAGACATAGATCTAGTATTAAATCTCTTCCATTAATTATTAAAATTGGGAAAAGAGATGATAGTTCAACGACAATTGAGAGATTGAGAAATTTTATATCATAAAGTTTTTAGAAGCATTCTTAAGTAGAATCATGTTCATTACATATCTAAGAGAGGAGAAAATACACGTGAAAGTATTCATAACGGTCTTAGGTGGCTCTTAGCATGCTTGAATATATAAGTGCAAAAAATGTCAAACAATGCATTGTGAATGATTGTAGACATTCTTAATTAAGACATAGATTTAAACTATCAAATAATACACATGTAAAATAAAATCTTAATATAAAAATTTTGAATCATTACACATGATACTACATTACATAGTATAGTATTATCAATAACATATTCTATAAGACTTGTGAAAATAATATCCCTTGACCACCACAAAACCTATATCCCTTAAGCCCCCTGAATCTAGGTGTACCATCAATCACATGACCCTGTCAGAGATCACACGAAAAACTTCAAGCCAACAATCAAGTCTGTGTTTGAGTGGCAATAATGCACCACAAAGCTAATTCAATTGGGTTCAATCGTAGTTAAATAGGGGAGTCCATAACATATTCCCTCCATATCTAGCACAAGATCCACCCTACTAATGCTATCATGCTTCTGCTCCAACTTATCCATCTGTACCTTCATTCTCTCCTGCAGGTGGTAGTCTCGAATGAGGGGAGCAATGCAATTGCATAAAGAACCACCAGACTCCATTGCACCATGCAAGTAGGAATGGTTTTTGAACAAGGTAAAGCTAGATGTGGTGGCAGAGGGAAAGGGAAATCACCCCTCCCTCCTTGGCATGGCCAAGAGCAACAACTTTTTGACCAGGATATTTCACCCCACATGCATCACTTGGTTGCAACAATGGAGGCAAAGGAGCATAAACGTTTGGGTGATGGACATTGGGCAATGCATGTTAGTGTGCCACCTCTAAAACGTGGATGAAGGCATAGAAGGAGTTGCATGCAAAATGGTGTCCATGTCAACATCAATCTCAACAACACACGTCTCTCTCTGCAAAATCTCTCTAGATCAATTGGCATTGAGCTTCCTCTCGTCCCTCAAACTCCAATGTCCACTAGTTCAAAGGGGAGTTCTACTGCAATGGACTCTTCTCTCCAGAAAACCACTCCTCTTAAATCTGGCCCTCGAGTGGTGCAAGAAAGGAAAAGGGCCCAACAGAATGTGGTGGTTCCCCATCCAATAAGAGGCCTGAGCCAAAAGTTGACTTCCAGTCACAAAATCCCACCAGCACTGCCCAAGCCACCAAAGGAGAATCCTATCAGCTCAACATATGCTCTTGTGGTTGTGTGAATGAATGGGAGTATCCTCCTTGGCTGCTAGAAGGATATGATGATCATTTGCCTATCTATACATGTTGGAGTAGTAAAAAAAGGCCAAATCCAAGCAGTGCCAACCTTAAGAAATTTCAGCGCCAAGCAACCAACATGAAGTCCCTCATTAGGCTATATATGTATTTGTCTTCTTTTGGTTTGCATAGTGATTTCAAAATTTCCAGTCAATCTAGAAAACACCACTTTTGTATTTTCTATGTTCCAAATTGTCTTAAACTATCATATGCATTTTCCAATAGATCATTTGGTTTTCCTTCTATGACAAATGGTCCCTCACTAGTGCATTTCAAACCAAAATAAATACTTTGCAAACAACGCTTCGTCTAAACACAAATTTCTATAATTCACCTCAACTTACACTCTATATAAATCATTTTTAATAATCTTAAATTCTTTACTTACTTTTAAAAAAACACAATCCCTTATACCATCTATAATAATATAACCACTTAAACACTACGCTAAGATTCATACAATGTAACTTTAAAACACTAGAATAATAAGTACCATGAGATACAAGATGATACACATGCAACATCTATGTTTAGAGTTGGACCAACAAATTTTTTATTTTTATTTTTTAAATAATATTTTAAATTTATTGACACATTACACTAAGATTCATACAATGTAACTTTAAGACCCTAGAATAATAAGTACCATGAAATACAAGATGATACACATGCAATATCTATATTTAGAGTTAGACCAACAATTTTCTTTCTTTCTTTATTTTTTTAAATAATATTTTAAATTTATTGACATAACCCATAATCATAATCATAGTCAAAGCCATGAGGAAAAATAAAATTTTCTTTCTTTATTTTTTAAATAATATTTTGAATTTATTGACATGACCCATAGTCATAGTCAAAGCCATGAGGAAAAAATAAATTTAAAGACAAGATATGATCAATTATTATTCAATCTCAATCTATCTTTTTTATTATGATTATTTTTTAATTTCACTCAATTACCCTCATGTCCTCAATATCTATATGATTATGACGATGTTTCGTTTTTTGTGTGTTGAGGAAGGACAAATACATAAAAATAGTTTAATATCACTCCATGATGATGTACGTTTCCACGTCCATTTTATTGATAAGTACATATTATTAATTTATTTCACACACTGTTTTATTATTTCAAATTAAGGCAATACATGATTATTAATAATTAATTAAAGTACATATTATAAATGGTGTGAACGCTAACATAATGTTTAATTTTTAATTATTTTATATGGAATGTGAGAAGATAGTGTGAGGTACAAAGGTAAAGTGATTGTCTAATCGCATAAACAAACACTTTAAACGTAGCCAAATGATTCGCAAAGCATGGTCATACTGAGATAATTTTTTCGGTATGGTTAACCCTTTGAAAAATATTTTAAATAATTAAAATAGGCATAATGTTTGAAATAGAAAATATCATAATTTGACCTATTTCATTAGATTATATGAGTAGGTTTAATAAATAAGTATGAGTTCAAATTTAGAGAATGCAGAATATATAGGTCAGTAGGATATAGTATGTGCAATATTATAAATTTAGTAGCGGAAAAATCTCTATGGTAATAAGAATTCAATACCTTTATTTTACTAAGTTAATTATATTTAAGTAATTTTAATAATAAAATAAAAGAGGATTATATCTAAACAATCTGCACAGATTTAGTAGTTTAGAATATTTAGTTTTTTTATTAATTATAATTATATATGTGTAAGGAAGTTTGGATATTTAGTTTTTTTATTAATTATAATTATATACGTATGGTGAGGAAGTGTAATTTCAAGACAATAATATTGTTGAAGAATGTTGTTTTGCGCTTATTGACATTATTACTTTTATTTTTTCATTATTTTTTTTAAGTTATGAAATATAAAAATTATATTATAATTTTATACTTTTTTAATATTTAAAAAAAAAATAAGATTATATTTATATACATATGAATTTAATTGGAGATTAGTCTTTCAAAATGGTATTGGAGGTTGAGACTTTAAAAGTGAATATATATAATATTTTTTTTTAGTTTTATTATAATTTATTATTTTTTGTGGTGTATTAATTTTGGTCAATTCTCGAAAATGAATGTTGATAGAGTAAGTGTGTTTGCATCATTATTTATGAGTAAAATATCTTTCTAAATGGTATCATAGTAATTTATCTTCAAATATTTACTTTGTATTTAGTTTTCTTCCTCATATTCATTTTGTAATTTTTTAGAGAATTTTATTTGCTTTTCTTATTCACTAGTCTAATTAAATATATATATATTACTTGATATTATTTATGTTCATACTTATTACTTTATCTAGGTATCCCTATCAATACCCATATCTCAACCAATGTAAGCCACATGAATGAGACACCATTATAGTATGACCTATTCTCCAAAATTTAATGTATTCAAAGGATTTAATATGTTAAGAATGCCAAACAATTCATGAAATTACACAGAACTTGCATTCCTTTCATATTAGTACCTTGAAAGGCTAGCACCAACATTAAACAACTACCCAAATAAATGGATGAGACTTTCAATTTCGTGAAACACATATAAGCATTTAAGTCTCCCTACGTGTACTCAATAGAACAATGAATTATGCATTAATGTTGCCATTAACATTACTTAGTAGGTTTTTTTTTTGTTTTTTTTCCATGACACAAAGTACAATGTGTTTCGATCATCACTTTACCATTCAAACTAAACAAATTTGTATCACATATAATGATATGTGTTTGTCCTCAATAGAACAATGAACTATGCATTAATGTTGACATTAACATTACTTAGTAGTTTTTTCTTTTGGTTTGTTTTCCATGACACAAAGTACGATGTGTTTCGATCATCACTTTACCATTCGAACTAAGAAAATTTGTATCGCATACATTGATATGTGTTTTAGTTAGTATTTTTTTTATGCTAATATGAACATCAAATATCATGTTAGGATATAGTTTTTAATGTCATTAATGTTGAATTTATTCACTAATGCTTTCGTCAATGCTATAAGAGAAAACCATATTTAATAATTACAGATGTTAAGATAGTATATTAGCATAACAAATAAATTATATTGATAGACTTACATAGTCGTTTTTAATTAAGGGCCTTTTGGCTTGACCAATTGAATATGTACTTTTACTTTTGTGTCTATCTGTCACTTTACATAGGATGGGATCACTTAAATTTATCAATGTCTAGCAAATGCCACAAAATTTAGGTCAATGGTAGTAAAAGATTACATCAAAGAAAAGGTACAATGTGGGAGTGTGAATTCAGCTCCTAGATCACTCATTAGTAAAAACCCATCAAAAGAAATAACTAAAAATTAAAATTTTAAGTAATTGAGAAATTAAGAAAGTACAATATTATTGTATATTAGTTATGTAGAAGTTACACAATTGTTGATAAATGAGTATAAACAAATTTTAATTAATAATTCAACTAAGTATATGCTATTTATTACTTTTATGACAATTTTTTTAATGGTGTATTAGGCTCCACTCCTCATGCTACCTTCTCAAGGGAGATCTTATTTAATCTAGGTGGAAATAGGTGGCCTCCCATAGCTACTACTAACTGAGAAATGAATATATCTTGCAAGTTTTATAATACTTTTTTAGGTTCTAAAAATTTACTGCATTTTTCAATCACTTTCCATGTGTTTTTGGCAATTGACATAAATTTTGAATCTTTGAATGCCAAATTAACCAAATAATTTTTTTTTAGAATAAGCTTTCTAACATCTCAAGAAACACGCCAATGGAGTTCATAACTGAAAGTTGTATCCTTAGGTAGTTGATATATCAACTCACTTTCTCAAGTTCCACATCCATTTTACCACGTCATATCCTAAGGTTAGGGTTTTGAATCTTAGGATTTTTGCCTCCTAGGGCCTTAGACTCTATGTTAAAAGGAAATTTCAACCTATTGTGATGGGATTTTTTGTGAATGAGTGTATCTAGCATAAATCTTTTCAAAGATAAGCTACCAACATTTTAGTTACTTTATATTTCTTTGCACATTGTAGTGTCTTCGTTATTTCATTCATTGATAGAGATTGGATTCTATTAGCATGCTATTTTGCAATACATTTGTTACATTTCCCTTTTCATTGCCATATTCATTTCTTTTTTCAGAGGAAAAAAAACGATGTTTTCAATAACAGTTCATATTAACAGTCATTACAATCATATCTCGAGGAGATGATAAGCTGATCCAAAACATCCAGAAGTTATGACATCTAGTAATCAAAACTGATGACAGTAAGGGATCAAAAACATTTTGGGGGATAATTCCACCCAATCGAAAATATGAGCCAAATAAGATAAACTCCATGTGTGTAATTTATATAGATACCTGGCTCTACAGAATTACATGGCCAAAAGGACATCCTCTGCAGTGTAAAGCAAGATCGCATGAGGACATAACGAGTCTAGTTATAATGGACTCAACTTAGGCAATAAAATAGAACACTAGCTTAATGTTTAGGTAGGCTCGCTTGTGTAGATTCCGTAAATGGCTCGCTTGATAACTGTTGAGCAAAAAACCATATGACTATTCCTTGTGGTATGATGCTGAAGGTGTAAATTATATGGCCAGCTCGCTTGATTAGATTCCGTGAACAGGCTCGCTTGATAACTGGGTGAAACAATATGCATGAGTCAATCATTCCAAAAATGTATCTAGCTCGTTTGATATGGTGTATTCCCCGAAAGTATATCTGGCTCGCTTGTAGTAGTAACAGGCATGGCTGTCCAAAATCCTGACAGATGATACGCATGAAGTATACAGTGAAATAATAGTCATGAGGATGAGGAGATTGCTGTACTGGACAATACAACTGATCCTCTTGTTGTTGAGCAGAATATGGAGAGGACAAAATAGATCGGGCAGGAAAATTTTCTGTAGCTCGTGTAGATAGAAATAGGAGGTGTTACTTGATCAAAAAACAGAACAGAAGTTAGTATACAAAAAATCATGGATGCAAAAGGTTGCAGCTCATATATGTATAGAATCTGATATTATGGCAAAGGGACAGTAGATTCCCAAAACTGAACTCCATCTCTGTAATGGAGCACCTAAATAGAACCATAGTCTGCATTTAAACCCCTTTTAGAAAGACCATCAGCACGCGAATTCAGGTCCCTGTATATATGCTCAATAGGAGGGGAACCCAATCTCTGCCATATCCTCCGGACCCTGCAGATCCTGCCCTGTAAGGCTGGTATGTTAAGCTGAGAATGGCCCATGATAGCGCCAACAATCAGAGCAGAGTCACCATATATGTGGAGATTCGTTAGATCCATGTTGACAACAGCTAATAGCCCTCCCTAAAGGGCCATAATCTCAACCTTGTTATTGGTGCCCTGTCCACCATTCCAATACATGTGGATCCTTTCCTGGTCTCAAAGCTTAATCCAAGTGCCACATCCTATATTACCCTCCTTGCAAGCGCCATCGAAGAAGACAGCTGGAAGAAATATCTCGTGTGGTTGAATCCGTCGGGATCCATCAATAGGGCGGGTGATCTTTGTTGGGATGGCATCGATCCAGCACATGATGGCATCATAAATGTGAGACAGATTGAAAGGGACAACATCGAAAATGAGCTGATTCCTTGCAAGCCATACCTCCCAGAAGAAGTAAAAGGGCAACGATCTGAATCTGTTCTTAATGGAATCCCATTCGACCACGACATTAATGAAGACAGCAGGAGTCCAATCAGGGTCAATTAGGTGCACAGAGAATAATCTTCAGATTTGAATGACATTGGGGCATTGAAAAAACAGATGATCAACCGTCTCTTTGGATAGACCACATATAGAGCATCTGTTAGGACCCATTATGCCTCTTTTGACCAGATTGTTCCAAGTAAGAATTTTATTCTTCCAAGTGAGCCAACCAAAAAGGATGATTTTGTTAGGAAGCCCTCGTTTCCAGAACTATGCAAAGATGCCAGAGCACTGTGTAGAGTAAGTCTGGTAATTAATTCTGATATATATATCTTTGACAATCGGAAGTCCCGCCGTCATCGGCCCGTCCCAAATGATGCAATCGCCACCAAATGAATAGCAGACCCCAGCCGCTCTTAAAGATTCAAGAATTTGTTTCCATTCGGTTGCCAGCTCATCATATAGTCCCATATGTTGAGCATTCTTAAAGGTAGGGGCTCCAAATGTCCAAGAAGAAATAGTTTGAGAAAGATAGCAGATTCCCCGGTGAGAGAGATTATGAATAAGCCTTGCGGATGGTTTTGATTGGTTATCAAAACCTTGCATATTAAGGTTGCCGAGGGGAATGCGGCTTCCGTCCCTGAAAAGCCATGTGATTCTGTCTCCAACATGTCCCAGAATCTTCTTGAAACTACCCCAGATAGCCGAATATGTAGCGGGGAAACGAAATTCATGGCAAAGAATAAAATGTAAGGGATCACCAGTCAGATATTTACATTTGACAATCTGTGACCAAATTCCGGATCCGTTAATAGCCCGCTAGAAGGACTTAATGAGCAGTGCATTGTTGAAATTCCTTGTATCCAAGATGCCCTAACCATCATGTTCTTTTGACCTGCATAAAGAGGAAAGTCTGACGAGGTGAAATTTGTGTGTATCCCCGGATCCATTCCACAGAAATCGGCCAATAATCCTGTTGATTGCCTTCCAAAATACTTGCAGGCAAGTAAAATAAGTGTCCCCAATATACCAGGAGTTGGGATAATACAGCTTGTATCATGATATATCTGCCACCTAAGGAAAGCCATCTGTGAGTCCACTTATTGATTTTCTTCCTAAACCGCTCAAGCAGCCATAGCCAGTCCGCCCGGTTGTATCCACATGGTTTGATCTTGTATCCAAGATACAACAATCCGTCCGATAGAAATTTGACACCAACCCCGAGGAACTCCGCAATGAAGAGGATTTCATCTAAATCCCCAAAATCGTATAATAGGAAGGACTTGTCCTTGTTAATATGCAACCCCGTGGCAGCAACAAATCTGTTGAGAAGGATGAGCATGTAAAACCAGTGATTCCTTCGGAGGCTACCAAACAGCAGCATGTCATCCACAAACAACGAATGGGAAGTCGATGTGGAATCAGAAAAAGAAAATCCTGCGATGTAGCCATTTTGAGTCGCCATATGCAACAGCTTACTAATACCATCCAATATAAGTATGAAGATAAGCGGGGACAAGGCGCATCCTTGTCTAAGTCCCCGACCAATCGCGAAGAAGGAAGTAGGTAGTCCATTTATAAGAACATCATATCGGACAGAGGTAATGCAAGACATAACCCATCGGATGATACTGAGCGGCAACCCAATCTTGAGTAAAACCAACCGGATGTAGGACCAATCCAGGGTGTCGTAGGCTTTGTGTAAATCAACTTTCATAATTAGGGCCTCACGTTTCTGAAAGTGTATGGAGTGAAGAATCTCCTGCGCGACAACGATAGCATCATGAATAGACCTTCCTTTAAGGAAACCATATTTCTCAGGAGATATATGTGCAGATAGGGCCAGTTTTAATCTGTTAGCGATGATCTTGGAAGTGATTTTATACAGAAGATTGCACAGTGCAATCGGCCGGTATTCCCCAAAGGATGACGGGTGATCATTCTTTGGAATGAGTGCGATGAATTTGGAGTTCAAATTGGTCGGGATACATCCAGATGTTCTGAAAAATTCCATGATGCTTGTCAACTCTTCGCCCATTATATCAAAGAAAAACAGAAAAAATTCTGAGGTCCAGCCATCTGGACCCGGGCACTTGTCGTGTGGGAATGATCTAAGCACCCCTTCGACCTCGGCAATTGATATAGGTGTATCCATAGTGTTTATGTCATCCACTTCTAAATTTCTAGGAACATGATCAAGAACCCATTGTTGGCAAGTGAAGTCAATCTCTTGACGCTGTTGAAAGAAGGCCGAGAAATGTAGATAAGCTTCGTTCTGGATATCCGGCGTTGTTGTAGCAAAGCTACCATCAGTCCTTTTAATTCGCCAAATGGCATTGCGATTCTTGCGGTCAGTAGCACAATTATGAAAATACCTTGTATTCCTGTTGCCTTCTTTTAACCAACAATTTCGACTCTTCATCTTCCACGAGATTTCTTCAATTTTCAAGATTTCTTGTTCTCTCACAGCCAGGGACTTGATATGATCATAATCGTGTTGTTCCGGAGCTTTGTCCTTGAAGCCGAGATAGATAGATCTCATTTGTTCTTTAATGCCAGTCAACTCTTCCTTAAGCTTCTTTTTCTTATTGATCTCCCATTGCTTGGCTGCTTTCTTCAGATCCTGTATTTTGTGGTGGAACAGGTCCCATCCTTCCAATCCAGCCATATCCGCACCTTGTAGCCATGTCCTTCTGATCAAGCCAACAAAGTCATTGTCCTCCAACCAAGCCCGATTGAATTTGAAGTGGAGCCCCACCGATCTGTCATCCATTCGCCAAGAGAGCAGGATCGGCATATGATCAGAGGCATAAGACACCAACACCTCACTTCTTGGCAGTCCCATCGAAATAATAAGCCTATCATTTACCAATGCACGATCCAGCCTTTTGCCAATGAAGTTTGCACCTGATCTTCTGTTCGTCCATGTTGGAATTTTGGGCGACGGTATAATATCTACCAGATGAAAGTTCGACATCATCTCATGTAGAAAACCAGCCAATCTGTCAGTCCTGGCCTTGTCACCCCAAATATCATCAAGTTCCATAGTGGAATTCAGGTCGCCCATAATTATCAAGTTCTTCAAGGAGAGAAACCTTAATTGTTTTAACTTGTTCCAGAATGTCAGCATGTTATGATAAGGCGCGTATAGGTTCATAATATTGATAATGCCGTCGAAACCTCTAATATGGCCCACTAATATGATCCCACCAAAAAACCTGTATGCCTTAAAGTTTGCCCAATATGGATTCCATAGGGCAATGAGACCACCAGAGTGTCCAGTCGCGTCTACAGCTGCAGCCTGCCAACCTTACATATGTTAAGGAAAGAATTAATAGCCTTCTCCCTGGAGCTAAGTGTCTCTTGACATAGTATGATACAGGGTTTCTGAGAGGTGATAATATTTCTGAGGCAATGTTGTTTGGGGGCACTGCCTATCCCCCATATGTTCATGGAGAAAAATTGGGTCATTTAGGAGAGTTGGCGGATAAACTTGCTCTAAGCGCTCGGAAGTTACCCGAAAAAACATCGGAACAGGCAATGGGAACATCTGTGAGGTTTTCAAACTCGTCAGAGGATAGCTGCAGAGCTCGTGGATCAGATAAGAGGTGACGCACATAGCGATTCTTCTTCATTTCATTCTCAACATAATTTGGATCATTCATAGCCCCTTCACAATACTTAAAGACATTTTAAAGATAATTTTAGCAATGACAAGCCTCCAAATTGCCCATTTTTATGGCACATCCTATACTTGGTATAATTTTCCCAAAGAAAAGTTTCCCATATGAAATTCATGTTTTTTAATGATAAATGAGGATGTAATGGCATGTGCCTACCTATTTATGCATAATATACTTAATTTCCAAGTATTAATGTGATGAATTTGATCCTTAATCATTTTTTTATAATTTTTTCATATGTTATATGTGAAAACTAATGTTATGATCACCAAAGATTAAAAGTGTAGGAATTCAGTCAATTGGGAGTATGGTGATCTCCTTTTTTTATGAATCTAGACCAACTTCATGATTGTTAGGGATTTTAAGGCATGTTGTCGCTTCACCATCTTCGAAAGTTTCCAACACTTGAAGGTATCCAAAATGGCCCTCAATCTCTGGGCCTTTCTTTAGGTAGTTTGTATTATCCAAGAGGGAAATCACTCCCATATACCAACAAGGATATTGATAGGAGGGTATTGGCTAACTTCCATCAACCAAGGTACTGACTCGAAGGCTTGGATAAGACTCCTTTTTAAATATAAATAACAACATAATTTTATAATATAGTTAGTATCCATTTTAGATTGTTATTCATCTCTCATGCTATTATACTTTGAATTGTATTAGGAAGGCATATTTCTACCCTTATGTTTCATGATCATTTATGAATGAAAGATATATAGTTTTAATTTCCAAGTGTTATTTGTTTGCATGGGTTCTAGGAGTTTTGTTGGGTAGGTCCCACTCAAATAGACTACTAAGAACCATTATCACAATTTCCTTTCTATCCTTCACTTATGTTTATATTCATAGATATACTATCATATTAAAACAAAGCACTAACCATTCTACACCAATTTATAGCAAAAGATATTTATTTGCATTTTTTAATGTCACTTATATTTCTTTACTTTGTATGCTTCCTTTAAATAGTTTATGTCACATTGTTCATCACTTTGAAGTATATCTAATGAACTTACTACAATTAGTAATAATTGTAAGGATTACGTGATCTAGTAGTAGCCTCAGGATCATACGTACATTAGCTCATTAGGCCTATTAACCCAACTAGTCTCCCAAGAAGTAGTGATTCTAATACCTCTAACCTTTTCACATTATCAAAGGAGTTAAGAATGAAGGTCATTAATTGAATGGCATGAAAAGTCAATTTACTTGAATTTCAAAAGTTGTGTATTATGCAATTTTCAAGAAATTCAAATTAGACCCTTATAACTTCATATATAGTGCACATCAACCTCAAGGGTTAGCTCAGTTGGTCGAGTCCAAATTGTTAAAGCACCTCTGCTATTGAGAGGTTATAGGTTCAATTCTCTCGATACTATGGAGGTCAGGCTCCATGGTTGAACCAACAAGAAGTGATATCTTCAAATGGATCTAATTGACACAAATATTTCGTGGAGAGAGAGAGAGAGAGAGAGAGAGAGATTCAATATCTCTTGATGTAATTATATGGCCTAACTATCATCATTTGTTGATTTCATTTTTATTTTCCTTCCACTCTAGGGAATTTATTTAATTTGTGTAGAACTAAAGAAAGCCTAAGTCGGGGCTTAATTTAAATAAACATACATAATGAATAAAAAAATAAAGAGATATAAATATGACTGACTAGAAAAGAGAGTAATTTGACCATATTTCATCAATTTGTTATTTCCTCCTCTTCACAGTCTCAAAGAATCTATAAAAGACCCATTTATCACTAAATTGTGTGTTTTACAAGATTTTATGTAGATGTTGCAATATTATTTTTTTACTAAAATATTCTTAATGTTTGAGATATTATTTTGACCACACCCTTCAAAAAATTTCTAGATAGGACATTTTGTGACTTATATTTTACAATCTCTCCTTAAGAATTAACTTGTATAATTTCATAAGATAATTCTTTGTTCTTTACTGAGATAGATCTTCACCTCAATTCATCATCATATCTATGTGCCATGCTCAAACATTGACATCCACATCATAGGATGGATAAGAACCATGAAAATATATTATATTGGATTCAATAAATACTATAATGTGCAATCTAAATCTTAGTGAAAAATGTAAGATATTGTACCTTGGATAACATGTGTAGAGAGATTGTGAATGAGATTCACTGAACATGACCCATTTACACATATAATCCTCATCTATATATACCATTTACCTTTTATCTTAGATAGTTTAAAAACTTTCCCCTTTGTTAATAAACTCTACATTTCTTCAATAGAAACATGAGTTAATTAATAATGATTAGAATTATAATAAAAATTGTCAATATATATAAGAATCATAAAATATGTAATTGCAACTCATTGTGTTCACTTTTACTTCATTAAGTACTTTTTATATACTTCTTATTCTACAATGTTCCTTATCTCTTTCCTTGCCTTAGGTATCATTGTTTGATTCCATTTGTTGGGACTCCTAAAATATGTAAATGTGTTACAATGATATTCTACGAAAATAAGTCCATAAAACCCATGGAATAAAATATATGCATAATTTGACATGGGCATTGAAAATATATAACATTGACATATGTAAATGATTTGGTCATGAAAAATGATAATTAGAGGGGTAACTCTGTACAACTGACACTATATTTATGGAAGAGAGTATTGTAGTTGTCCTGATTAGAAGAAACTAGCTATCACGCCATTTTCAACACCATTGTGACTTGTTCTCGTGCTAGTGTATGTACTTGGATGTATATAATTATATGTGTAAAGAGAAGGAAGGGGATTGCAATGCAATACACAAAATGGGTTAGAAGGGATGATTTGCAATAATTTATTTTACTACAAAGTATTGGGCATGTTTATTGATATTGACCTAAGTGAGATATAAATGATTGAATTATGGTTTATTTTAAGGGAATAATAACAACAATTTAGTAGTAATAATAAAAATATTTTTTTTAATAATAATAAATATTATTTGGATTATTTATAAAAGTAAGAGGAAGAGGAAGAGAAGAACATATTGAGAACAAATGGATTGAGAAGAGAAACATGGAGGATGAGAATGAGAAGAAAAAAATGAGTGAATGAAGAAATAAACATGGGGAAGGGAGTGGGAGAAGAAAATGAGGAAGAAGTAAAGGAGAGTGAAATAAATAGAGGAGTGGGGTAGATTGATGGAAGAAAAACAAGACTAAGGTGGGTTAGGAGAGGAAAGGGAAAGAGAAAGAGGGAGAGGGATACACAGATGGAAATGGGAGGGAAAAAAATAGAAAGAATAATCAAAAGGAAGATGAAGGAGAATAAAAGGGGATGTAAGAAGGGAAGATCATAGTGAATAAGTAAACAAAAGAGGGGGGGCGGGGGGGTTGGGAAAAAAAGAGGAGGAAGAAGAAATATTTCAAATTATTAGAAGATTACATAAATAAAATAGCTAGTGTTTTACCATCTGGCCCCCATGCTCGACCTGGTGGAAGTGGCAAGTCCAGGTCCCCATGATAGTTCATCCCACTATAGGGATAATTGTCTATGTATAATGGAATCTGATCCCAATGAGAAAAAAACTTAGGTCATAACACACATCCGACTACCCCACCTCCTCCTCCACATAGTAGCTGCCCCCAGTGGTGCTTCCTGGGCTCTCGCGGGCCCCCATCCTGGATCTATATACAACGAAAAAGTGTAGGGATCTTCTCAAAGAAGAGCGAGCAAAGCACTGTGCCATACGCATAGTCATGATTCACCTGCCGCTTACACAATGAAAATTGTCATTTCAATGATGACAACATCATCTGCCCTCTAGTGATGTGGTGGAGTTCTTGGTTGCCCAAGATCCGCAGCATCGCTGCGACCACAACACGAGTCTCTAACCTCTCTATATCTCCGATTGGTATCTGCATGCCTTTCACATGGACACCCGGTCAATAGTGGCACTCTACAAATTCCATAATGTTCCACCCTCGCGGTACACTGGCTGTGTGTTTCCCACCATCCCCAGTGGTGGGAGACCAGTTAGGAAATATATATCCTGAACTGTCAGCTCAATCCGGTGTCCCTGCACTATAAATATCTCATGATCCGGGTCCCAATAAATGATTATTCAGACTAGCAAGGGTGCTCCTGCCCTCATCAATGGGTTCTCAAAAATTTGAAGGACCCAAAACCTGGTCAATGCGGCGCGAACTACACGATCCCCTTAGATCTCAGAACATAATGCATCTAGGTCCCTCTCTCTCTAGTTAATCCTTAACTCTGCCATACCTGCACAAAACCATGATGTTTGTCAGCATACAGAAAGGAAACACTACATCATAACCATCAAATCCCAGCTCTTAGCCAAAAACAACATTGAAACCCATTTCTCTTACAAGTCTCACTTTTCAGGCCATTTCCTAGGACAGGTTGCAGTTTTCTGCCCATTACTAGCTACCTATGTCACAGAAAAGATCCCAAAAAGTGTGACCCGACCATGAGGAGGAGAAGAGGTCTATTCCTGGGCTTTGGGTGCCTAATCTGAAACTTTAATCCACTGAATTGAAATAGTATGGTTAAGCCTCTTACCTGCCACTGATGAATCTCGATTCCAACATTCGGTTTGTCCGCTACAATCACTGCAAGATTTAGGGCCTTTTCTCCTCTCTAAATTCACCACGGATACACTTGCAAATTAATCAAATTGGAGGGAAATTGCCTTATTAAAATAAAAACCCCAAATTTTTCTTTCGCCAATTACGACCAAACCATAGCTCGGTTTAACAAACCGTAGCTCGATTTGACAAACCTTCAGTACCGTTGGAAATCTCTCACTGAGCATTCAAATTGGTATCCTTTCATTTTTGGTGATTTGATATTTCACTTGGAAGCCTTTTTTCCAAGAAGGGTCACTTCGCCGCTTCTCAAAATCGAATTTCCTCACTTGCGACACTTGTACTTGGGACACCACTTTGCCTTCATACTTGTCAATGCTCGTGTCAATTTTCGTCGTGAGAAAACATCTTTTACTCATGTTTTATGGTCTCCTCCAGTCCTTTTCTGTGTGGCAGCATCATTGAGTCGCCCTTGTTTAGAGCATCCGAGTTGAGTCATCATCGCATCCATGGAGTCTATCCCGAGTCCCTTTTGTCTCCCACCACAGTCTTCCACCCTTCATCGCTTTGTACCTCTCTTGAGTCGCACATTTTGACCTCTAGTCATATTGTCCCCTATCCCCTCCGGAGTCGAGTTAGTAGCTGCCATGTCATCCATGCCCTTTATGCTCTAACAAGGGAAGTCGTCAGCATGCTACTTAGTACCCCCCATTCCACCATCATCCCTGGTGTCAGTCTATCAGTCACTCTATTATTATCCCTTGCGCCTTAGTTGAGGATTCCTTATTACCTCACCTATGGTGGACTTCCTTCTGTCAACATTAGCTTATTCATTCCAGAAGACAGGTCTAGAGAGCAATGTACCTTGGTTCCAGCTTCCACTCTTGTTCAATGCCTCGGATTAGGCAAAGGGACCCTTTATTTCCCTTTGACTTGATTTTTTCTCAGCTCTAGCTCCTTATGGCATGATCGAGATCCATATACTTGATGGTTCAGTGATGCAGCAGAATGTACCAGTGATTCCTGGGTGTGTGCGAGGTGTTTCAGACCTCACGAGGGGGTGGCCCTTCAGGTAGCCCCCCACATACTCGGATGACCTCCTTTACTATAACCTTGGATGCAGCTCTATAGATTTGATGGTTCCGGCCTTAGCCGCTTGCAACGCCTTTTTAGTTTTCATGTATCATTCAGATTTTCAGATCCCTTTCCTATTTTACATGGCCTCTTTGGTTGTTATTATATCTCATGTACTCAGATATTATTGTATAAGTCCTCGTTGTTGTCCCAGGCACACTATGTATGTGGGATCCATTATGTTTTTTATCTGGCCCATGTTTATGCCAACATGTACTATATAGATCAGCCCCATGTTTTCTGGGTGCACCATTATTCTTTGTACTTTTTCATCTCGATAGGCATAGGTATGCCTCCCCCGCCTCATTCAGAACATGTACTCACTCATAAAAGAGACTTGTCACACCTGTAAGTCTCACCTCCTCAGGGTCTTTTCCGCTCTCGCTTCAGTTTGTCTTATATTTCTCTCTCTCTGCCTCCTCTTCGGTGTATAGTGATTGTGTTCTTACAACATACTTCGGTCATACGATTAGCTCCTAATGCTTGCATGTTGTGGGGCAATCTATTACACCAATTTTTGGTCATCTAACCTGTTACTATTAGATGGACTAAAGTACACCATGTAAGACCAATTTTACCATAGTAAAATTGCTTTCACTATGAGAAATAAGCTAACAACCCATAGTTTATTAAATTATTTATGGTCTAAATAGGAAACCCCATGAGGAATAATTAAATAAATCCTTATTTGTTTGATTTTCCTCTAGGGATAATTAACTAAACCACTATTTAATTAATATTCCTGGTCATATTTAACCCAAAACATGAGAACTAATTAGATAAATAATTATTTATCTTACTATTCTCTAGAAATAATCATTTAAATAATTATTTAATAATATTCCTTGTTAAATTTGACTAAATCATTTATAAATAATAGAATAAATCATTATTTATTTAATTATTCCTTAACCTTATCCTTGAAATAATAAATAAATAATTTATTTATTTATTATTTCTAAATAACTGATTTAACCAATTCTAAATTCTTTTTCCCTCCACCAAAAATAATAAAATATTCCAAGTAAGTTGGATCTAGATTTGGTTAATAATATTTTAATTATGTACCAACATCTAGACTAACTCAATATTTTGTTATAAATAGAAGGGTTTTCCATTCATTCACTACCTTTTGTTACCTTGTGATCACATTTTGATCTATGCTTTTGGTCTGACTTTGATCCTCCATCATTGTCATATTTTTTCTACTTTTGCTTGTGAGCTCCCTTTGAGTTCTATTTTTGTCTGGGTTTTCTGCACCATTAAGGGAGAGAGATCTTGGATCTAAAGCACTGAGGAAATACAAGAACCCATCCCATTGAGGGGAACTAGTAACATCTTTTTGTGTTCCCTTCCCAGGTGTCATAATATAAAAATTTCTTTATAAATTCTTGTCTTGTCTATTGGATGTATGGAGAAACTCTTGTTTATTTTTGCTGTTTAATGTCTTTAACTGCATAGATCTGGATTTTTGTAGTGTTTATTCTGATCACCTACTGCAGATATAAGGAAATCGACAGCCACATTTGATGTTACGGATGTTTGTTATGCACAACTAAAGTGAGCTTTTTTCATATGCTCGCGATTAGAATTCACACTAACATGCATAATAATATTGATTGAGTCATTTAGAAATGAAAATGGATAATTAGTCCAAATTCAATCTCAAGGAACTCTTCCTTATTCCTAGTGGACATAGGAAGGCTCTATCTATAAATCCCTAGGTGACACCTCCCTAGAGTTTGTTTTTCTTCAATCAAGGAAAAAAATTCTCTTAGCAAAGAGAATTTCTTATCTTAACACTAATATGCTTAATGTTGTCTTTTGGCTATTGACATGAGATGATTTGTGTGCATGTGAAAAATATGCACCTACCACCACCCACCCTCTTGGAGGTGAGGGTGTGTACATGTGCACCTAAGAACATACAATTGTAAGGTCTCATTTCTCTGGAGGGTGGGTGATGGGGATTGAAAGCACACCCTAGTCCCTTACAAGGGCCCCTTGTGAAAGTCGGCAACGGGGTTTTTTTTAGAATCGATGTAAACACATTTTCTTTGTGCATTCTTTCATAGTCTATTTTTTAATGTTTAAACCTTATATATTAATAATAAAATTGATCTACATCAAATACTTAAAATATGCACCATAAACAACTGCAAACATGAGAGCATTTAAAGTTATACAAATAACCATAAATATGCCCAAAAAAAATAAAAAATAAAAACAAAAATAAAAATAGTTATACCATATAATCACATACACACTTACATACCATATAATCACCTACACACGTAACTCTACACTTTTACACTTTACGCTTTTAGACATAAATATAAAATCAAAACTCTTTCCTCACTTATCAAAATAAAAAATGAAATGACACTGCAATCAATAAAGATTGAGAGATTGAGAAATATCATGACTATCTAAGAAATTATTAAATAAAATAAAAAATAAATATACAAATATTCAAAATATTCGACTTTTACCATTATTATTAATTATAATAAAATGCACAAAATACCGAAATGCAATGCATGGCTATTAACATTTATGACAAAGGCATAAACATAAAATACCAAACAATGCATATGTAAATTGGAACATGGTACACATAATCTAACCAATTTTGTTTTCTTTTTTCCTAAGAGTTTTGAATTTGAACGAGTGATATGAATCATCATCAAAATCTCGACAAGGGATTTTTTTTCCATGGTTTTTTAATCCATATTTTCTATTATGCTTATGGAATTTTAATTTTTCCCACATGGTCGCTCAATTACCCTCATCTCCTCTAAACATATATATGATATATAATGATGTTTCCTTACATGTGCTTTGTGAAGGACAAATACATAAAATAGTAGAATCTCGCTCGATGAGGTACGCTTCGAGACTAATATTTTGACAAGTACATATCATTATTTTATATGAAAACTTGATTGTTTTATTATTTCAAATTAAAATGATAGATCATTATTAATAATGTATCAAAGTACGTCTTATAATTTTAATTGATATTTGATTGCTTTAATATTTCAAATTAAAATAATTCATGGTTGTTAATGATTTCTCAACTTGTTAAATGAGGTGAGAGGTGACACATTGTATAATTTTAATTATTTTATGTGTGAGAAGAAAGGGTGAGGCACAAAAGCCAAGTGATTGTCTTATCATATAAACGAACAGTTTAGACGTGGCCAAATGAGTCACGAAGCATGGTGGACAACAGCTAAAAGAACTTATGCGAGTCTTCGTTTCGATAAAAGATTTTGTCTGCTTTTCGAAATACAATTTTCCTAATTATGATTAAGATTTATATCCATTTTGAAATTGAATTTGTTTTTAATTTTATATCCGAGTATTTGGGATTTATGGGGCTAATTTTGTTTAAGATGGTTTGTGGGCTATTATATTAGCGGATTTTTATTGGCAACAATGTTATGTGAATTTTAGTGGTAGCAATAATTGTATATTCTAGTTATCGATTTATCTTTTAATATGTAGAAAAAAATAAAAAATAAAAATGAGGTAATATTTTTCATAAGTTCAAGGTTTTCCTAAGCTTTGGATATAGAACGTCATTGTATCTATCTTTAAAAGTGGGGATAAAAACATTCCCTGTAATTATAGTATCATTGTGATTAGTCTCATTTTAGCCATGGTACAAAATTATTTTGGAAGAGAAGCTTAGCCTATGCCTAGAAATCCATGACAAAGTGCTAAAGACCAAGCCAATTTTAGGAGACATCATTCAATTGTGGACCACATTGTTACTCTTAGGATCATTGCAGAGGAGTGTTGCAATAATAAAAGTAATCCCTTGTGTTGTTTCATCGAATTTAGAAAATATGTTGACGTTGTTCTTAAGAAAAACCTTTGGAATAAGCTAGAAGAGATAAAGGTTCCTCTTGAGTTGAGGGTTGCCATGACAAGGTTGTATGAGAAAGTTATTGCCAAGTTTATGACCACTAAGGGCCAGTCAAAAGAAATTAATTGCAATATTAGAGTCAAGAAAGGGAACCACTTGTCTCATACCCTATTTGTCTCATATATATTGATAAGTTATAAGAGTATTTAAAATGAGCATATTGTGTTGGCCCCACTCTCACTAGTATAATCATCACTCTTCATTTTTATGTTGATGACATTGTTCTTTTTGGTGAGGAGTTCTTATGATCTTGGAAAGAAATAATGACAAAACAAAAATCATGATAACGAAATTCAAAATCACATATGATACTTTTCATATACAACAACAACAACTTAGAGGAAGTTCCTTCATATAAATATCTTAGAATTGATATCACAAATTCAACTAGATTTATAGCATTGAGAAAAGGATAGATGAAGGATGAAAAACTTGTTATGGACTCAAAAACAATTGAAAAACAACATATATTTTGGTATGCAAAAAAATAAAATAAAAATCCCTTTCGAGAATCTTGTCACCCTTGTTATTTTATATGGATGTGAGCTTTGGGGATATAGTTTCTCCAAAGAGTTGTGGAGGAAGATAGAACAAATCCGAAAGTAGTTTATAACCTATAATCTCAAGATTAAAGGTCGGACACCCCATCTTATCCTCCTCATCAAAGCAAGTCTTTCTCTCATTGAAAGCATGGCTATGACTAGGGATATTATGCATAAGAAGATGTTGAACAACATGAATGACAAACGACTTCCTAAAATTGCTTCTAATTTTTTCCAAAACCACCTTTAGTTCAAGCGGGATGGAATAAGTATTAAGAATGCTTAACCTCAGTTAAATAATTAAAATAAGCATAATGTTTGAAATAGAAATATCATAATTTGACCTATTCAATTAGATTATATGAGTAGGTTTAATAATTAAGTATGAGTTCAAATCTAGAGAATGCAGGATATATACATTTTTATAAATTTAGTAGGATAGAGTATGTGCAATATTATAAATTTAGTAGCGGAAAAATCTCTTATATTTTTATGGTAATAAGAATTCAATACCTTTACTAAGTTACTTAATTATATTTAAGTAATTTTAATAATAAATAAAAAAATTATATCTAAACAATCTACATAGATTTAATAGTTTAGAATATTTAGTTTTTTTTATGAAGTATAATTATATATGTGTGAGTAGGTTTGGATACTTAGTTTTTTTAATAATTATATATATATGTGTGGGGGAGGAAGTGTAATTTTAAGTTAAAATAATATTGTTGAAGAATGTTGTTATGCACTTATTGATTTTATTATTTTCATTTTCATATTTTGTTTTAAGTTATGAAATACACAAATTATATTATAATTTTATATTCTTTATAATATATTTTTCTTTAAATAAAATGATATATATAATACATTAATGTATATGAATTTACTTGGAGATTAGTTCTTCAAAGTGGTATTGGTACATTTAAAAGTGAATATACATAATATCTCTTTTTTTTTAAATCTTATTATAATTTATT
The DNA here is from genome assembly GCA_034641835.2 of Pinus albicaulis. Classification (NCBI taxonomy): domain Eukaryota; kingdom Viridiplantae; phylum Streptophyta; class Pinopsida; order Pinales; family Pinaceae; genus Pinus; species Pinus albicaulis. The sequence goes on from CM076570.1 coordinate 1,594,642,675, forward strand.
CTTTCTTGTGGCGTATTAATTTTGGTCAATCCTTGAAAATGAATGCTAATAAAGTAATTGTGTTTGTATCATTATTTATGAGTAAAATACCCTTCTAAATGGTATCATAGTAACTTATGCTCAAATATATACTTTGTATTTAGTTTTCTCCCTCGTATCCATTTTGTAATTTTATAGAGAATTTTATTTGTTTTTCTTATTCACTTAGAAGTCTAATTAAAAAAAAAAAAAATTAACTGTTATTATTTATGTTCATATTTATTACTTTATCCAGGTAGCCCTATCAATACCCATCTCTCAACCAATGTAAGCCACATGAATGAGACACCATTATAGTATGACCTATTCTCCAAAATTTTCAAAGGATTTAATATGTAAAGAATGCCAAACAATTCACGAAATTACACAAAACTTGCATTCCTATCATATTAGTACCTTGAAAGGCTAGCGCCAACATTAAACAACTACCCAAATAAATGGATTAGACTTTCAAATTCCTAAAACACATATAGGCATTTAAGTCTCCCTACATGTCCCCAATAGAACAATGAACTATGCATTAATGTTGCCACTAACGTTACTTAGTACATTTTTTTTTTTGGTTTGTTTTCCATGACACAAAGTACAATGTGTTTCAATCATCACTTTACCATTCAAACTAAGAAAATTTGTATCACATAAATTGATATGTCTTTGTCCTCAATAGAAAAATGAACTATGCATTAATGCTGACATTAACATTACTTAGTAGTTTTTTTTTTGGTTTGTTTTCCATGACACAAAGTACGATGTGTTTCGGTCATCACTTTATCGTTCGAACTAAGAAAATTTGTATCGCATGCATTGATATGTGTTTCAATTAGTATTTTTTTATGATAATATGAACATCAAATATCATGTTAGGATATAGTTTTTAATGCCATTCATGTTTAATTTATTCACTAATGCTTTCGTCAATGTTATAAGAGAAAACCATATTTAATAATTACAGATATTAAGATAGTATATTAGCATAAAAAATAAATTATATGGATAGACTTACATAATGGTCTCTAATTAAGGACCTTTTGGCTTGACCAATTGAATATGTACTTTTATTTTTGTGTCTATTTTTCACTTTACATAGGATGGGATCACTTCATATCAATGTCTAGCAAATGCCACAAAATTTAGGTCAATGATAGTAAAATATTACATCAAAGAAAAGGTACAATGTGGGAGTGTGAATTCAACTCCTAAATCACTCATTAGTAAAAACCCATCAAAAGAAATAACTAAAAATCAAAATGTTAAGTAATTGAGAAATTACGAAAGTACACTATTATTTTATATTAGTTATGTAAAATTTACACCATTGTTGATAAATGAGTATAAACAAATTTTAATTAATAATTCAACTAAGTACATGCTATTTATTACTTTTACGACATTCTTTTTAATGGTGTATTAGGCTCCACTCCTCATGCTACCTTCTCAAGGGAGATCTTATTTAATCTAGGTGGAAATAGGTGGCCTCCCATATCCACTACTAACTGAGAAATGAATATATATATATTGCAAGTTTTACAATACCTTTTTAGATTCTAAACATTTATTGCATTTTCCAATCACTTTCCATGTGTTTTTGGAAATTGACATAAATTTTGAATCTTTGAATGCCAAATTAACCAAATAAACAAATTTTAGAATAAGCTTTATAATAGCCCAAGAAACACGCCAATGGAGTTTGTTATCACCTTAGTAATTCTCAGGTTGTGGGATGGAGATTTTTGTAGTTAAGAACACCAGGGGTAACCAAGAACCGCTTTGGGAATTCATGATCTAGCCTTCCTGAGCTCCGGAGAGGGATCTCTCCTAAAGATTTAGCTTTGTTTTGGTAAAGGGTTTTAGGCTAGCTATGAGGGAGCAATAGGAATGATTTTAGAAGTGTGGTAGGAATAAAAAGTATTTCAAGGTAAACCAGAGGGATCTACCAGAACATTGGGCAATGGAGTCAACTCTCTAGGCAAGTAGAGCTAGGAAAAAGACTCAGTTCAAACTGAAAAATCAAATTGGGCCATTTATTGTCAATAACAGAGAAGCAACCAATGAAATCAATGTCAAGTTTAACGAGTACAAATTCCCATATAGTTTTATGTGGAATTATGATCCACAAGGTATTTTAAGCACGATGAGAGTGAAATGCAAGTTGTCTGTCTTCTTGCATGATCCCAAGCCCCAAATTGAAAAATATGCCAATAAACTTGAATGAGAGCCAAACACTCTATTTGATGACGATTCAAAGGAAATGCAGGGAAAAAGTGGAAAAGATAAGCAGGTTGATCAAACACAGGTGGTGATAGTGAAAAAAGAATCTGAAATTCTTCATAAAAGAAGCAGAAAGGAAGATAGTTTCACTGCTGAAACTATTCAAGATAAAAGATTCAGAATTCCTTATAATAAGAAAAGTAAATTGACTAATGAAGAAAGGGATAAAGCCATCAATATTGAAGATAATAATGGTCATGAAACTGAGGATGAAGCTACAAGGATAGTAACTGAAACTCTCAAAGAGCTTCAAAATGTTCAAATTGGAGCCCAGTAGAAAGATACAATCATGGTGGATAAACAATCTAAAGTTGACATGCCATCTTCTTCTAAAGAACCTAATAATACAGAGTCAGACATTCAAATCAGGTTCAAGCAAATCAAAGAAAAGAATGAAGAAATAAAAAATGAAGCATATTCCAAGTTCCTCAAAGAAAAGCCTGGAAATAAAGATAGACTCCTCTCGGCTTTTGATTATTCTTCTAATAAATTGGTGATGTCATTTCTCAAGCCTACAGTGGCTGATCCAAAATCTATTACAGATTATTCAAAAACAGACCTTGAAGTTGATGCAGATGCTGTCCATGAATTGGATCAAATAGAATTTCATAGGAGCAACACAGAGATGCTATATTCTAAGATAGTCAATAAGAATATGAATTCTATCAGGCTTGAGAAAACATTGATAAATCTTCAAACCCAAATGAAATTGGATAAAGCCTCATTATATGCCAACAATTTGAAGATCAAAGCATTAGAAGACTTGGTGATTGAAGCAGGAGCAGATCCAGCTAACATTGAAGTTGCAAAGGATTTAATCAAACAGAAAAATGAAGATATAGCTGCCCTCAAAAAATAGCTAAAATTGCCTCAAAGTGAAAATTCTCAGGCAAAAGAAATTCTTCAGCAGAAAACAAAAGTTATGAAGAGAGAATGATGGTTAAAACAACTGTTTCTTAAAATGAAAGATTGATAAAAATGAAATAGGCAGAAGCTTTTAATAAGAGAATGAAAAATTGAAAAAAACTCAACAAAGTTGTGTTGGGTATGTTTTGTTTAAGTTTTGAAATCTTGGCTAAGACATTTTGAAGTTTGACCCTTTTTGAGTTGCGGTATGAATACACATGGCAACAGCAACCGCGCCGCAACTACCAGAAGTTGCGGAGCTACCAAGGTGGCGCGGAAGCATGCGATAGCTGGAGATAGAACAGGGACAAGTACAGATGAAGGAAATACACAGCAGAGGACAGAAAGTGGAACACGCAGAAATCAGAAGAGAAGCTGAGAGAAACCGAAGTGGAGACACAGAGGAACTGATAGTCGTAAGAGCGGGTGAATAAATAACAGTCACCCGGCTAAAAATAGGAGAATGTTGAATGCATACTGAAGAAGTTGCGAGGCTCAAGACAGGGAAGGACGCGCAGAGCAGCTGCGGAGGAATCATGCATGTTCTTTATATGGTTTCTTACCTTCTCTATTCTTCTTTTCTGTTCTGAAATCCATCTGTATCAGATTTGTAAGCTATCAGTGAGAATGCCATGTAATCATGTGTTCGGCCAGGAGATTAATACAATGGAAAATTGTTGTCTCAATAAGTTGTTCATGTGCTTGTAATGTGTTTATGCTGGTTTAAAATTTTATTTGCAAATGTCTGAATGCTTATTAAGTGATCTTGCATATATGACTCTGAATATGTAATCGATGCCCTATTCTTCATGAGTTGCGGGTTTGTCCCTTACCATTGATCTCATCCCCTTATGCATGTGGTTGCGGCACGCCTCGGGTGAGGCATGTTGCTCTCGGGCTTGGGAGTGAAAATCGAGCATGTTCTGGGCTACAGGACCCATTGTGGCCCACTCATGAACCTCAGTCTTCAACAGTGCAGCTTTGTAACAAACCAGTTTAGTTCTGGGACCTGCATGTTCTGAGGGGATCTAGATCATGGTATCGAGGATTTTCAAAGGAGCGATACGGCGATGGTGGGATGATCATCTTGACCAGTTCATTGCTCAGCAAGTAGAGCTGACCAAGAAAAAGGAGGCGACGATCAAGAAGCTTGTTCTTTTCTCTGATTCAGCCAGTGATACGTACGAAATTTTCTGGGGAAGGTTCCCTACGGACCTTTACAATTGGTTGCGGAGGTTACGAGCGACGGTGCCCCAAGAAGGCTCGCGGAAGATAAACCGCAGGTGGGCACATGAAGATCTAGTGGCACTGCATCGGGTAGACACTGAACTAACCCGCACGGTGGATTTTTGGGTAAGGACCACGTTGGAAGGATACATGGTGGAGTTTGTTGCTGAGTGCTATCAGTCCTTCTCGAAATCTGAGGCTGTCTTCCACTCAGGGCTAAGGGGAAAGTTGTTAAAGGAGATTCCACTGTGGATCAAAGCTCTGATGGTGGACGAAGGTTTGATTGAATTCCGCAAACCGAGTATGGAAGCGTAAACCTCTCGTACTGGGGGAAGGGTTGAGGGGACCGATGCGGTGTAGAATGTGAAAGTGGGGAGCAGGGAATGGATGCTGAGGCCGCATGCAAGTTGCGGGAGTTACGTGCGCATCGGCGGGCACAGATCGCCGATAGGTGGCGAAGAAGGGTAATGCGAGATTTGAAGAGAAGGGAGATCGAGAGGAAAAATCAGAAGGAGGCGCCTCAGAGGACAGGAACTATGGGTTTGGATACCCGGGAAGAAGACGGGACAGCAGTGGAAGTGCAGTGGGTGCATGGGAGCCCAGCGACGCGAGAAAGAGAGATAATGACTAGCGAAGATAATGGAAAGATGCAGCCCGAAGAGAGTTCCGATGACGAATGGCACGACGTGATGCAGCGGATGTTTCAAGATCAGACGGCACCCACCCCTCCAGGCAGCCCTACTTCCCACCTTCTGCATGGCCAGGATCCCGACCTTCCCCTGGTACTGTATCAACCTTTAAGTAATATTTTTATTCAGTTACAAGCATTGAGTCAGTCATACAATAGTTCAGCAGCGTCGGTAACGCCCGGTAGCAGCAGCGTTACTAGTAGTGGTAGTTTTCCTAGTGGGACCGTTACGCAACCAGGACCTGGAGGCTTTATCCTGGTTAATTCTCCGCAAGTACATATGGCTGGATCTTTCACCCGGTATCCAGAGTTCTCTGGCCGGGGCAACGACGACGTAGAACAACACTGGTATCTGTGCGAAGCCATCTGGAGGGCTCGCCGGGCTTGATCCAGAGAGGTCAATAATTAAGCCCATGGAGAGAGAAGACTCTGTGATGGAACATAGTGTCAGGGTGTATCCTAACCACAGCCAATTATACGGTGAGCAGGGTTTGCATGCAGTTCAGCTTCCCAGACATGGCGGGGCACAGTCGGCGTGAAATTAAAGCAGAAGAGGTGGAGTACCGCGTGGGTTGGTGGCGATTCTCAAGGGGCGTGTCAGGCTTCAGCTACGATGATCCCAGCCAGAGGGTGCAGTTCATCGAAAGGCTCTTGCTCCCCTTGACCACAGGCCTCTGCTCGGCGAGTTCCGTGTCTGCGGGACAGCTTTAGGCCGAGGCCATGAAGATTGAAGCCATGGCGGGCTACCCCCAGGAATATCGGGGGGGGGGGCGGCCCCGCAAGATCCTTCTTTGATAGGGTTGCAACACCAGATTTCCAGCTTGACTGAAAAGCTCAAGGAGCTTCAGCCTGTGAGACCAGCGCGACCGAATGTTTGGTGTACTCATTGCTTGGTCGAGGGCCACGTAGCAACCGAGTGTCCTCGGTTGCGCGGCGCAGGAGTAGGACCCTCGGTCGCAGCAATCCAGGGGGGTCCACCACCAGGGGTTGGCGCGGCGATGAACCCATAGGGAGTCTACCAGCCGCAACAGACTTACGCAGGGTTCCCACCGCAACCGGGTTCCTCCACCACGGAGTACTACGAAATTTTCCGGACGTTGGGGCATCCTCCTCGGATGTGCCCGATATTACAGAAGTACTCCACGGTCCCGAATAATGTATACTGCGAATTTTGTGTGTCCACGACTCACAACACTGAGCAGTGCAGGGCGCTTGACGCACTTGCGGATCGACTGGATCGTCCCTCGTACAGGGTGAACGAGGCTCCGAGGGGAAGAGGTGGCGGCATGCGGGGAGGCCGAACGGGCGAACGCGGTCCGGTAAAATGTTACAACTGTGACCAGGAGGGTCACGTGGCTTGAGAATGTCCCCTTCTGCGACGACCCTGGTGTTCCCAGTGCAGGGTCAACGCCCACGCTACAAAAGACTGTCCGGAGCTTATCAAGAAGTGGGAAGAACGGGCGAGGCAGAGGGGAGCGAATCTGATAAACTCAGAACCGCGAGGGGCCACAACCCCCGACATGCAGAACGTCGCGATAGTAACGAGGGGCGGAAAGAAGACTGGAGAGGATGCCCACGAGAAGGAGCCAGCCCGAGTGGTTCGGCCGGCATCCCCGAAAAAGTTGATCAGGCTCGAGGTCCAGAAGAAATATTTCCAGGAGGCAGTTGAGGCCTTCACCTAGTTGCGGAATGAGGGAGGTTTGGAGGAGCCCATGCTGCCGGAATCTGGTGCGCGAAACATCGCAGGTACTGTGGTCGAGGATTGGCTCCGGCTATTCCTCAGGATTGTTGATAACGCTGCGCTGCGGCAGCAGCTCAAGCATGCTTTGGACGAAGCACTGCAGGGGCGCACAGAACCCAGAGATCCGGCGGACGCTAGCCCTCAATACGTGCAACGTGTCAAGCGGAACAAGCAACAAACAGGCAAAGAATTCCGGCTTAACACGCAGGTCGCAGGGTTCCAAATCAGCGACACCATGTTGGACTTGGGGTCCGACGTCAACATACTGCCACGAAAGACATGGGAGGCTCTTGGAAGGCCACGGCTAGCCTACTCACCAATCCAACTCAGGATGGCGAACCAGTATTGCATTTTTCCAATCGGCCAGCTCGAGGGTGTCGAGGTCGACGTTGCGGGGGTGAAGACATACACCGATTTTGAGGTTATTGATATCATGGGCGACAAGGATCCCTATCCTGCCTTACTCGACATTGATTGGGCTTTTGAGAATTACGCTATCATCGACCTTAAGAAGGAGCTGATGATCTTTGAGGATGGGGAGGTACGGGTCACCCAGCCCCTCGACCCGTATCAGGGCCCGCGATATACGGAAACAGTGGACAATCGGGAGGATGCTCAGATGATGGACCACCTTTATCAGATGACCGCAGGAAAGCGGGACGATTATATTAACCCGACCGCGACTGGCTCTGTCAGTTGGCGGAGTGTGCAGAGCTCGGAGCTCGGATCCGAACTCGCTTGGGAAGACTGGCAGCAAGGGGGGTATGAGACCACCACGCGGAGATGTGCCTCCATTGCTCAAGTCCGGTGGGTAGGGACTGAGATCCGCGGATACCCCACATTATCAAACATGCAAGCAGTGAATACTTTTATTGCCAAGGTGGAAGACCGGGTCCCAGAGGAAAGCCGGATACCACTCTTGGATGTGGCCTTGAAGTCAACATCGGGACGATGGTGGAACAATCACTGCAACACTCTGTTGCGATGGGAGCGTGTGGCGGATGCTCTACGGGCACGCTTCAAAGAGGATGAAGGGCCTTGCATTACACTTAAACATCATGGAGCTTCCAACCCGCGACATCATTTGCGGGCGTGCGAGGAACAGTGGCGTAGCGCAAGGTATCCTGAGGAGTTGTGGGTCCATAGGTTTGTCCACTCCCTGGGTACCATTCCCCAGGCCTGGTACCTGGAGGAAGAGCGGAAACGGGGAACCCGCTCCTGGCAAGCAGTCGCGGAAAAGTTCGTCCAGAGCTTCTCGTTCGAAGGGGAGACGGCGCAGGAATCTCAGGCCCTACAAGCCGTCAAGGAGGTTCTGTTTTTCCGCCATCCTGAGCCCGATGAGGGCCCGGTGGCGTCACGCTCCGGGGTCAAGCGCGAATTGGTTTGCCAACGAATTGACGGCGATCCGGAGGATGATAGTTTGGAGGACCTTAGGCATCTCTATTTGGACGAAAAGGAGGGCGAGTGGAGCATCCGCGACGAGCTGACGACAGAAGGAGTCCATTTGCAGCCCCTAAAGACAAAGAAGCTGAACATTGGAATGGACGAGAAACCCAAGCTCGCAACAATGGGAGATTACTGGGACGAGGAGACGACAAGAGAGATTTTCAGCCTCCTCCGGGAGTATGAAGATTTATTTCCGTCATCAGTTGCGGACCTGAAGGGGATCAAGGGGGATCTGGGCGAAATGCGCATCACTCTAAAACCGGGGGCCAGGCCGGTGAAGCACCGACCCTACCGGTTGAATCCACGTATCAAAGAGAAGGTCAAGATGGAGATTGACAAAATGCTGGCTGCAGGTCTCATCTTTCCAGTAGAAGAAGCGGAATGGGTGAGTTCGATTGTCATCCAGAACAAGAAGGACAAAGCGGAGATCCGGGTCTGTGTAGACTACCGGAGCTTGAATAATGCTTGTATCCACGATCCGTTTCCCACTCCCTTCAGCGATGAAGTTCTAGATCATGTCGCGGGAAACGAAGCTTATTCCTTCACTGATGGGTTTTCGGGCTACCATCAAGTGCGCATCGCCGAGGAAGACAAAGCAAAGACGACATTCACCACTGAGTGGGGATCATTCGCATACCACGTTATGCCGTTTGGTTTGAAGAACGCACCGGCTGTGTTTTCCCGGATTGTCATTGCTGCTTTCTGGGAGTACATTCACAAGTTCCTGGAAGTCTACATGGACGACTGGACTGTTTACAGCCTACTGAAGAAACACGCCTCCCTGTTGCGTGTTATGTTCGACCGGTGTCGCCAGCTGTAGATTTCCTTGAACTTGAAGAAATGTATTTTTGCAGTACCATTCGGCACACTCTTGGGCCACGTGGTGTGCAAGCAAGGGGTCTACGTTGATCCTGCCAAGGTCGCGGTCATCGTCCACATGGAGGCCCCCGAGACCGTGAAGCAGTTGCGGGCACTGCTCGGGCACACAGGATACTACAGGCGGTTTATCCGCAACTACGCCAAAATCACGGCCCCTCTGGAGAAACTGTTGCGGAAGTCAGAAGCGTTTGAGTGGACGGCGGAGTGCAGGAAGGCACTTGACACATTGAAGGAGAAGTTGGCGACGGCACCCATACTTGTTCATCCCGACTGGGATAAGCAGTTCCATGTCCATATTGATGCGTCCGGAATTGCACTTGGAGCTGTATTGGCGCAACCTGGGGAGACGACAGTTGATCACCCCGTGTACTTCGCCAGCCGTCGGTTATCAAATGCAGAGAAGAATTATACCATGACCGAGCGGGAGGCATTGGCGATGGTGTACTCCCTTCAGAAGTTCCGCCACTATCTTCTGGGCCACAAATTTACATTCTTCACAGACCATTCTGCATTGAAATATCTGGTGAATAAGCCTGTGTTGGAAGGGAGATTCTGTCGTTGGTTACTACTTTTCCAGGAATTTATGTTTGAGGTGATTGTCAAGCCTGGCAGGTTGAATGTTGGTCCCGATCATTTATCCAAGTTGGAGACGGGAGAGAATGAAGGCTCGTTGGACGATCAGCTACCAGATGCTGACCTCTTCCGAGTTGAAGCAGTACCAGATTACCTGGCTGACATTGCCACTTATCTGACCACGGGACAGTGCCCTCAGGATTACACCCCGCTTCAGAGACGCCACCTAGTTGTCCGGGCGGCCGACTACCAATTGATCGCGGCGCAGCTGTACAAACTGGGCCTTGATGAGGTGTTGCGCAGGTGTGTTCTCGACCATGAACGGGAAGTAGTGATGTGGGAGTGTCACAGGGGTGTTGCGGGAGGGCATGTGGGTGCGAAACCCACCACAAGGAAGGTGCTCCAAGCTGGCCTGTGGTGGCCGACGGTACACGCTGACTGTAAGGCCTATGTGAAGCGTTGCGATGTTTGCCACCAGACGGGAAGACCTTCGCACCGGGACGAGCTCCCGCTACACCCAGTGCATGTGTTGCGGCTGTTTGAAAAGTGGGTTGTTGATTTCGTAGGTCCCATCGCACCAGTCGCTCGACATTCCAAGGCCCGGTACATCATCATCGCCACGGACTACCTCACACGGTGGGCTGAGGCAGCAGTGGTACACGCCTGCTCGACAAAAACCGCTGCCCGGTTCATTTTTGAACACATCATCAGCGGCTTTGGCTACCCACGGAGCTTGACCAGCGATCAGGGTACACATTTCATTAATGCCACGGTCAAGTCACTACTGGACACATTTATGATTCAGCATCATAAAAGCAGCCCATACCACCCACAGGCCAATGGTACTGTGGAAGCTTTCAACAAGATTCTTGAGAAGGGCTTGACTAAAATTTGCAATGCTCAGCGCGACGATTGGGACGAGCGCCTCCCAGCGGCATTATGGGCCTACCGGACCACAGTGAAACGTTTGACCAACCAGACGCCATTCCAGTTGGTGTATGGCCGGGAAGCTGTGGTTCCCGCCGAGTTCACTGTACCCAGTCTTTTGATCGCAATGTCCCTTCATTTCTCGGACGAGGAGTCACTTCGGGAACGCCTCCAGGAGCTGCAGGAGCTGGATGAGGCCCGATTCCTAGCGGAATTCCACCAGAAGGTTCAGAAGGCCAGACAGAAAGCGTGGCACGACCGCCACATCAAAACCAAAGCCTTCCAAGTTGGCGGCAAAGTTCTCTTATATGACAGCCGGTTCCAGAAGTTTCCAGGCAAGCTCCAGATGCACTGGTTGGGACCCTACTTTGTCATCGAGATCCGCGACTCAGGAGCCGTTCGGTTGGCACAGCTGGATGGTACAGTTCTTCCTGGGTGGGTGAATGGTGCACGCCTTAAACCCTACCAGGAGTAGGTACCTTTCACTTTTCATCAATAACTCTCGCAACCGAGAGAACCCGTAGAGTAGCTTAGTCGAATAACTCTCCCGCAACCGGGATGAGTGTAGGGAGTCTTTTCCGTTCATAGGTAATCAGTCAAATAACTGGTCAGTTGTGGGTACCTCACCGCAACCGACTGTGGTCGGGGCGGGCCAGTCCAGCGTGTCACAGCGCCAGTCCAGCGTGTCGTTCGCGTAGGATCCATCCCCGTGCCAGTGTCAGTCCAGGTCATTTCCGTCAGTCCTTTTGTCAGTCCGTAGGATCGCTCAGATCTGTGTCATAAATTACCATTAGTAGACAGTAATCGTACCGTAATTATTTGTCATCAACCGTAGTTCCCTCAGCCGTCGCGCCCGCCCATCTCCCCATGACGCCGTCAGCAACTGTCAGACTACACACAGGCCTGCGATTGATCGCACGATTATCGTAGGCAAGAACGATAGCAAGAATTAATTTCCGTTATGGAGTCTCATCAACTCCGCGCGTGCCAGTAGATAACATAACTTGCATGAAGGCTACCAGCCCAAGAATGACGGACTAGTTCAATTTGGAAGTTGCAGCGACTCCAGAGAAATTGCAGCCTCCAAGCGCACCGCACTCAGAAGGAAACTCCAGAAGAATCCTCCAAGTCTACCAGCACTGCACCAAGATGCCGAGGGCTCTCCTCTCCATCCCCGAACCAGTGTTGGACAACCGAATTCACCGCGTAGAGTCGCTAGTGGGCAAGTATGACAATGCAGCATGTATGGACGCCAACCTGTCCGACCCAGCTGAATTCCCTCACCTCCATTGGCAGACCTACATGGAGCATCATTATACGCCAGGCAGCAGCTCCAACAGTCGGATGCGACCAGAATTCAGGGGCATACAACAGTCGTCCTTAATGCATTTGAGGACTCTTCCAATTTTCGGAACTACGGGACCGGCCCTGCAATGCACTCGGTTCCTTCTCAGTCGGATACAGAACGGGTCCCTGTGGCTCAATGAGGAAATTCCAATTCACGCCGAAGACATTCATCGGCTTACCGGGCTGTCTCAAAACGGTACAGATGTCTCCGCTGCTGGCCAGACATCCTCCAAGCGCGCCCAGAAGTCGGGTGACTCAGACCTGTACACCAAGTATGGCACTCGCCGGGGTGGCAAAGGTGCAAAAATTGATTTAATCAATAAGCCAGAAATTCGGTTCGCCTGCTACCTAATCGCTAGCAAGACTATGCGGCACTACACGAAGGGAGAGTGCTCTCTAGACACAATCTCCATTGCGGAGCACTGCATCCAGGGCGTTAGGTTGAATTGGTGTTCGTTTGTGCTGAAAGAACTCTTCACAGCCTACGAAGAGAACTACAAGCGAACCACCAGCTTTATTTACGGTTATTTGATCTTAGCTTTCGCCATGTGGAAATGGCACCTTCCTCGCGTCCGGACGCCGGCGGAGACTACCGCGAGCCAGCTGCTCGCGATGAAATACACCCCCTGGTAGGTGTCTTCGGACCCCAACACCAAGCAAGTGAACGCAGCGGCATTTCGGGCGTGGTACGGGATGATGACCGATGTGGTGACCAACTAGCAACGGGTGCCCCGGCACCTGTTGGATGAGTACAGTGAGCAGGTGTGGTTTGGGGTCAGCCACAGGCACACCTTCCTCTGGCCAACTTGCATGTTAGACACCACCTTCCACATGGCACCCCTCAGATTCCAGCTGAATGATGACACCTTCCACTGGGAGGTCTCTGCGTGGTCGGGAGTCGTTAAGCACGTCCGCGACGGGATCACCCGCTATAACTTTGAGCGGATGCTGCCGGCACAGCGGCCTACCACGACCGGCGCGGCGGGGTCATCACAGGTTGCGGCGGAACCTTCTCAGGACGTAGCTGAGACCACACCAGACCTGCCTGAAGTGCTGGTCCCCATCGTACAGCACCTTAACACCCAGGTACGATGACTTAACATAGCAACCCAAGTTTCTTCAAGTGGTGCTCCTTTATTTCCCTCTTTTGATGAATTTCAGATCAGTTGGTCTCGTGCTCCCTCTAATACCACCCCCTTCATTTCTCCCATTCCCACCAACCTGTTCACCTCTGCCACCCCTATCATCACACCGATGGGCGAAACGAGCCCAGAACCAGATTCATCAGACCCCCCTCCATCCAAGAGGGCCCGCATTACTGTCACCGATCTCGTGGTGGATCTTACCGACGATGATCCACCAGCCACTTCACTCCTAGGAGCACTGATTCTGGAGGAACCTCTGATCGATCCATCAAAGTTCCTCAACATTCACCTCCCTCATACCCCTTTCACCCCATCCACTTCCCCCTCCACCAGCCATCCACCTGCCACGCCCTCCAATCCATCCAACTCATCGGCCACTGTCTCAGATCCTATCATCCGAGAAATTTTTGGAAGTGACCACGGGGTGGAAGTCACCTCCAGTACTGCAGCCGTGGTACAGCTGGTTGACCCCGTGGCCACTCCCCAGGATCCTCCCCCTACTATATCTACCAGATTAACGAATGGTGGGGCTGATTCGGCTGACCCTCCCCCAGACCAGACCACACAGCAGGACCGGCCGGAGTCTGATATGGCCACCTCGATGCAGCAGCAGATGCCGGTCCATCCTCCAGAGACCTCAAACAGATCAGTGGCCAGTGGCCAACCTTTGCAAGAGCAGGTGCTAGAGCAGGGCACACCCAGCACGACCAATGCAGAACCATGGAGTACAGCACAGCTGTACCTACTCGGCCCTAAAGGCTGAACAGATTCACACAGAGCTGGAGCAGCGGTATATCGAGGAGCATAATCAGATCGCGACGCTTACTGAACAGCGCAATCAGTTGACTAGGGAGAAGACCTACCTATAGGAGCAGGTCAACATTGCTACTCAGGCGTTCTCCAACGTATGGCCCGCTGCAAGGGATCATTATGCCCCACTTCCTGCCACTATAGCGGAGGACAGTATAGCAATCCAGGCTCACCACATCAGGACTATTTTCACTGAGGTTTGCAGGGAGAACCAGGAACTCCAAGCGACGTTAGCCGCACGGCCTACCCTTCCAGATCCACCAAGTTTCCATTCAAAACAAGTGACTGCCAAGCAGACTCAGGCAATTAGTATGCAAGAAACTCTCCATTCCACTGCGGCCATGGCTTCCGCCCTTCTGTGAAGTCTGCAGGAGTGCTCACTCGCTCTAACTGTCAAGACGCAGCCTATCACTGCCCAGCTGCAACAAATTTCCCGTGACATTCAGGTGACCGCGGACCCAGCACGGTTAGATCATCTCTACACCCAGGCGAACGAGCTCGAACTCCAATTGCAACAGACTGAGGCTGACTCAGCAGTGGCCAAACACGTCATCCGGGAAATTCGTCCGCCCATCCGAGCCCGTGCCAACTCCATACAACAGCTGGATGCCAAGGCTGAAGCCCAGCTTGCCACGATGTTTGGGGCTGCCCCGATGACTATAGACGAGGCCGCTGCCACTCGGATCTCTCAAGAAGCCGACTTGCTTATGCAGGAATGGCAACAAGCGGTGGCAGACTTCACCGAGCTTAGAGATACAGCGCTCCGCCGGGTCCCAGAGTTGGGGCCCTTGTTTGAACAACCAGATGGCGGAGCACAGCAGGACAGGGCGCAGGGTGAAGGCACAGCAGAACAGAGCACAGGTGCCAGCGGGGCAATGGAAGTGGAGACTGTTATTTGTGATTGACTCGGGGATGAGTCAAAGAATTGTGGTCGGGGCCTGTTGGGGCCCTTGTTTTTGTTTAGTTTTGAAATCTTGGCTAAGACATTTTGAATTTTTGACCCTTTTTGAGTTGCGGAATGAAGACACATG